>VCJN01000772.1:0-41095 GCA_006384855.1 Tetraselmis striata
GGTCGCCAGCGTCGCGTCGCTCGGTTGACGGGCGCCGAGGCTCTCGCTGTCGGTCGGCAAGGCCCCGAGCCCGAGACGGCGCAAGAGCGCGGCCAGATCCTGCGTCTGCTCATCCACCTGGGCCTGCACCCGGGGAATGTCCTTGCGCCGCTCGCGATAGGCTCCCGTCTGGGCGAAAAGCCCGGTGACCGCGTCGGCCTTCGCCAGGAGCGCCCGGTCGGGGGCGATCCCGTCCCGCGCGCGCTCAGCGTCCTGCAGCGCCTCCGTCGCGGCCCGATGCGCGGTGCGCGCGCGGTCCCGGGCGTCAAGCCGGTCCCGAAGCGACCGACCGAACCCCGTCGCCACGGCGTCGAGATCGGCGAAATCGCCAAGCGTGCGCTCGTGTTCGCGCACCTCGGCCAGGAGCTTGTCGAACTGGTCGAGCTGCTGCAGCCGCGCCTGCCGCTTGCGAAGCTCGGTCAAGGCCGTGCGCGCCTCGTCGACCTCCGCCTCGCTGGCCGCAATCGCCTCGTTGATCGCCTTCCAGTCGCTGGCCCGCAGGCGATGGTCGCGTTCGTCCACCCGCGCCTCGTCATAGGCCGCCAGCGCCTGATAGAAGAGGCGCTCCTTCGCCGCGCGCGGCGTGAAGATCCTGTCGGCTTCGGAAGCGAGTGTCGCGCGCAAGTCGCGCAAGCCGCCAAGGCCGGAGGCGGCGGCAAGCAGCAGGCCGTCCTCGCCGCCCTCGCCGGAGATCATCGCCCGCGCACCGTCCTGCAGGCGCTGCGAATTCAGGCCGAAACTGCGTTCGAAGACATCCTGCGTGAGGCTGCCGAGGAAGGGGGCGAGCGCATCGTCGCGCAGCGGCGTTTCGGCCTCCTCGTCGGCAAGCAGCGTGTTCTTGTTGCCGCGCCTGCGACGGAAGGCGATCGTCTCGCCGGCCCGGTTGCGCAGGGTCGCGGCGACGCGAAGGCTCGGGCCCGGATGCAGGAAATCGTAGCGGTTCACATCCTCGCCATCCGCGGTCTTGCGCTTTCCTGAAAAGCCGAACAGCAGGTCGGAAAGGGCGGCGAGCGCGGAGCTCTTGCCCGCCTCGTTCGGTCCGTAGACGAGATGCAGCCGGGCATCGGCGCGAAAGCGGAAGGTGACATCGGTCAGATTGCCGTAGCGCAGGAAATGGAGCCGCTCGAAGCGCATCAGCGGCCCCGCCCCGAAATGCGCTCGGCCAGCACGGCCTTCGCCTCCTGGATCAGCGTGTCGAGGTCCTCGCCGAAGGGCCGCGCCGGATCGAGCGCGCCATTGGGGATCTTGCGTCCCAGCTCGGCCAGATTGGCATTCGCGGCCGCCACGAGATCCGGATCGCGTGCCGCGCCCTCCAAGAGGGCCGCGATGTCGAGGGTGCTGTCGGCGAGCGGCGACGGGGCCCGGCCGGGCGTCTCGGCGACATCGAGCACCAGCTTTTCCAGCCAGACGTCCTGCCCGACCCGGTCAAGCGCGGCCTGAACCTCGTCTGCCAGTTGGCTGCGGTTTGCCAGCAGCCAGGCGCGCAGCTCCGAGTATCCATGCAGCCGCAGGCGCAGCGCGACCGGACGCCCGCGCGCCGTCTGCGCCAGCGGCGCCAGCCCGTCTTCCACGGTGGCGAGCAGACCCGGGAGATCCTCGCACGCGCCGATGTCGAGCTCGAGACGCTCGAAGCGCGCCTCGTCGACGATCAGCCGCTCAAGGCCTAAAACCCTGCCGTCCTCGACGGTGACGAGCACCGCGCCCTTTTCGCCGGTCTCGCGGCTGTTGCGGCCTTGCAGGTTGCCGGGAAAGACGACCTGCGGATCGCGGTTCACCACCTCATACTGATGGACGTGGCCAAGAGCCCAGTAATCATAGCCCTTGGCGGTCAGATCCTCCAGCGAACAGGGCGCATAGTCGGCATGGGGTGGACGCCCGGTCAGCGAGGTGTGAAGAACGCCGATGTTGACCTTGCCCGCAACCGGCGGCGGATAGGCGCGCGCCAGATTGTCGGCCACATGGCGGTCGGCGAAACTCTGGCCGTGCAGGACGACGCCGAGCTCTTCAAGCGCATGGCTTTCCGGCTTGCGGGTGCCGAAGCTACGCACATTGTCCGGCAGGGAGATGCTCTTTGGTGACGACGCTCTCCGCGTCATGATTGCCGCGCAGCACGAACACGGGAACGCCGGCGCGGTCGAGGCGCGCGATCTCGCGGTTGAAGAACAGGCCGACGGAATTGTCCTGCCATTCGCCATCGTAGATGTCGCCGGCGATCACCAGGAAGTCCGCCTTGCGCTCCAGCGTGCGCGTCACCAGCGCCGTGAAGGCATTTCGCGTGGCATCGGCAAAGCGGTCGGCCACCGCCGGATCCTTCAGGCTCAGGCCCCGAAACGGGCTGCCGAGATGCAGGTCGGCCGCATGGACAAAGGAAAAGGACGCCAAAAAACAGTTCCGTTGCAAGAGGTCGGTCAATCGCGCCGGAGAATCGCTCCTCCGGCCGATTTTCAGGTTAGTGCATGCGACTGCCGGGTGAAACGGCGCTTGCGTGCCACCCAAGTTCACGACCGCCGGGGTGCGCGTTTCTTTCCGGCGGGAAGACGCCGGGGACGGCGGGCAAGGCCGTGCTCGGTTTTCGCCCACGAATGCGGCCGGCGCACGAGATCGACAACGGCGGCATAGAAGGCCAGGCTCTGGGCGAGCCAGTAGAAGGGAATGAACAGCAGGTCGAGAAACGGCGGCCAATGGCCCCGCGCCCTTGCGCCGGCGAAGGCAAGCACCGTCATGCTGCCATAGGCGAGCGCCACGCTCGTGCCGGCGAGCGACAGCGTCACATTCGCCTGCCAGCTGGCATTGAAGGGGACCGGCGAGATCCCCGACCCATAGGCCAGAAGCACCCCCAGGAAAATCGGATGCGCGGCAAGCGTGACGACCATGGAGACCAGATACACGAGCAGGACGACGGTCTTTGTCCGGCGCAACTCGCCGGCAAGCACCAGAGGATCGCGCAGGGTCACCAGCAGGGTCTGCAGCCACCCCTTCAGCCAGCGCGTCCGCTGCTTGTGCCAGGCGCTCCAGTTGAGCGGCGCCTCCTCGAAGGTCGTCGAGGCAAGGGTCTGCAGCTCGTAGCCGGCGCGGCTCAGGCGCAGGGACAGATCGGCATCTTCGGTGACATTGTAGGGATCCCAGCCGCCGACGGCCTCAAGTGCCGAGCGACGGAAGTGATTTGACGTGCCGCCAAGCGGAAACGGCCAGCCTCTTGCCGAAAGCCACGGCAGCAGGCAGTCGAACAGGCCGGCATACTCGAGGCGAAACTGGCGGGCGAAGATGCGGTGGCTGCCGTGGTCGATCGCCAGATGCGCCTGCAGGCCCGCCACCCGCGGCGAAACCTCGCAAAAGCGCGCCGAGGCAAGACGCAACTGGTCCGGTTCCGGCCGGTCCTCCCCGTCATAGACGGCAATCAGTTCGCCCCGCGCTACCGCAAGGCCATGGCACAAGGCCCTGGGTTTCGTGCGCGGTTCGCCTGCCGGCAAGACCACGGTTCGCATATGCGCCATCAGCAGCGGCTGAAGGGCCGCGCGGGTTTTCATGGTCGTCTTCCTCAAGCAGGAAAAGGATCTCCAGCCGCTGGCGCGGATAATCCAGCGCATCGAGGGCCGCCGCCAGAACGGGCGCGACCCGTGCCTCCCGGTAGAGCGGCACAAGCACGCTGTAGAAGGGCGGCGGACCGGCCGGCGGCGCGCGTGTCGGCAACCGGCTGCGGCAGCCGGCGGCGCCCGCCATCATCCGCGCCACGCCGGGGATCATCCCCAGAAGCGTGACAATGACCGACAGGCCGACCGCGACCTGGCCCGGCGTCAGAAGCAGCCCGCCGGCGAAGGCCGCAAGCATGGCACAGACGACAGCGGCCTGCCCCCTGGGCATCGTCTGACGGGCGCTGACGTGCGCGCGCTCCACGCTCAGGCGCCCACCCGGATCGGCAGCGGCAATTGCCCGCGACAGCGCGCGCGGACTGGCGATGCGGATCCGCTCGCGCATGGCCGGAAAGCGGCGCAGGTAATCCTGAAATTCGGCGAAACTCTCGGGTGCGGGCGCGACCGCAAACAGCATCTCGCCGGTTTCCGCGCGGCCAACGGGAAGCGGCCCGCCCGTCTCGGACGGCGGCGGAAACCGCGGGTTGTGGCGGGAAACGAAACTGCCCTCCGACAGAAAGCCAAGACCGGTTGCCTCCGCAAAGGCGCAATAATAGGCCTCCTGCGTCACCAGTCCCCGTTCAAGCAGGAGCCGGACCGGCGAGATCGCCATGACCCGCGCTTCCCGGAAAACCGCCCGCAACACGCCGTCGCTCAATCCCCGGCTGCGCAGCACGGAGATATCCGCCCCAAGAACCGACGTGCGTCCAGGAGCGTCGCCCTTTCGACGGACGGGCCGGCCCGCCAAACGGCTGGACGGAGCCTCCCGCACGTAGGATACTGGCGGGAGGTCGGTCGGCTCCTGCACGGCCCGGCGCCGGACGCCCGGAAACGCCAAACTCTCAAACGACCGGAAACCGGGAGGACGCAATGGTGGTTCGAACATGCCTTGCGCTTCACAAATCGATTGACCGGAGCAGGCACCCGACATCCGCCGCGCCACCTGAGCAAAAGTGATGAGTGTCCGTTGCCAGACCACCAAATTTTGACGGTAAAAATGCCAGTTGCATTTGACAGCAAGCACAACCTCATTGCAAGCATGGCGATAGCCGTCGCCTGCGCATTCCTTGCGATTGGCTCGGGACCCACGCGTGCGGGTCGCGCAACAACTATCGGAGCCGCCGTCGGCGAGCGACGTTCCCGTGCCCAATTTCTGGGATCCGCGCGGGGCGGGCGATCGGCCGACCGCCACTCCGGAAACCATCCGCTTTCTGGCCAGCGACGATTTTCCGCCGTTTTCCTTCCGCGACGGGACGGGACGGCTGACCGGCTTCAACATCGATCTGGCGCGGGCACTGTGCGAGGAACTCGACAGCGCGTGCTCCCTACGCATCAAGTCCTTCGACGCGCTGGTGCCGGCGCTGGTGCGCGAGGAAGGCGACGCCATCATCGCCGGGCTCGCGACCACCGAGGCCAATGCGAAGACGCTGCTGTTCTCGGCCCCCTACCTGCGTCTGCCGGCGCGTTTCGCGGTGTTGACCGGAACCGAGATCGACGTCACGCCGGAAGGCCTCGCCGACAAACGCATCTCGGTGACCGGGGGAACGGTGCACGAGGCCTTCCTGAAACGCTATTTCGGCGAAGCGGAGATCAAGACCTACACGAGCGAAACCGAGGCGCGGGCAGCACTCGGCACGGAAGAGGTCGACGTCCATTTCGGCGACGGGCTGTCGCTGTCGTTCTGGCTGAACGGCGAGACCTCGGCGGACTGCTGCGCCTTCGCCGGCGGCCCCTGGCTGGAGCCCGGCTATTTCGACCACAGCCTGACCATCGCGTTCCGGCTGGAAGACACCTTCCGCCAGGAAGCGGTCAATCACGCGCTTTACCGCTTGCAGCAGAACGGCACCTATTCCGAGCTCTATCTACGCTACTTCCCTGTCAGCTTTTACTGACCCCTGCCCGGTGCTCTCGACCGCCCGATCCGCCGCGGGGCGGCGAAACGGCAAAGCGAGGCTCCAGAGATAGCCGGCCGGCTCCGGCGTCTGGTATTCGGCAAGCCCGATGGTCATCCCCGTATGGCCCTCGCGCGGCTGGTCGACATAGGTGCGAAACAGCCGGTCCCAGATCGACAGGTTAAAGCCGTAGTTGGAATCCGTCTCGCTGCGGATGACCGAATGATGCACACGGTGCATGTCCGGGGTCACGACCAGAAGCCGCAGTCCCCGGTCGAGCCAGCCGGGAAGGCGCACGTTGGCATGATTGAACATCGCCGCGCCGTTGAGCACGACCTCGAACACCAGAACCGCGAGGACGGGAATGCCGAAGGCGACCACGACCGCCGCCTTCCACGCCATGGAGATCAGGATCTCGAGCGGGTGAAACCGAAGCGCGGTGGTCACGTCGATGTCGCGGTCCGCATGATGCATCTTGTGAATGCGCCACAAGAGCGGGATCTTGTGCGAGGCCCAGTGCTCCGCCCAGACGGCGAAATCCAGGATCACGAAGCCGAGCACGGCGGCAATCCAGACCGGCATGCCGGCCATGGCAAAGAGGCCGTATCCGCCCTCGCTCGCCCAGAGCGCAATCCCGACGGCCGCCATCGGAAACACGATGCGCAAAACGGCCGTATCGGTGGCGACGATCGCGAGGTTGGTCAGCCACCTGCGGCCGCGCCCGAGCGTCAGCTCGCGGCGTGGCAGGAAAAGCTCGAACGCCGCCATCGCCGCGAAAATCCCGAAAAACAGCAGGAGCCTGATTGTCGCTTCGTCCACGGTTGACCCTCATTGACCAAGTTTGCGCGGCGCGGACACTGGGACAAGTCCCCGGCGCCGCTGATCCCGCTTGAACCATACTCTCCCGCGTGACATAGGCGAGCAACGTTCTCGTCAAGTTTTCGCGACCAAAGGCCACATATGACCGACCTGCTCTGGACCCTTCCCGAGGCCGATACGCCGGAGACGCCCGTGCTCCTGCTGGCGCATGGTGCCGGTGCGGCGATGGATTCCGGCTTCATGAACCGCTTCGCCGGACATGCCGCGACACACGGGCTCGCCGTCGCGCGCTTCGAGTTCGCCTATATGGCCAGACGCCGGGTCGACGGCCGCAAGCGCCCGCCCCCGCGCGCCGACAAGCTGACCGGCGAATTCCAGACCGCGCTTCAGGCCGTGCTCGACCAGCGCAAGGGCCCTGTGCTGATCGGCGGCAAGTCGATGGGCGGCCGCGTCGCCGCCATGCTTTCCGGCGCCACATCGCTTCCAAAGCGCGTAACGGGCGTCGTCTGCCTCGGCTATCCGTTCCATCCGCCCGCAAAACCCGACGACTGGCGGCTGGAACCGCTTGAGAGCGCCCGGCGCCCGGTGCTCATTGCACAGGGAACCCGCGACGCCTTCGGCAACACGGCCGACCTGGAGACCGTCGCGCTGCCCGCCCATGTGCGCGTGATCTGGATGGAAGACGGCAACCACGATCTCGCTCCGCGCGGCGCATCGCCGGCGACCTGGGACGGCAATCTCGCCGAAGCGGCAACGGCAACCGCGGAGTTTCGCCCGCGCAAACTTCGGCTGACAAGCTCGCAGACCGGTTCCGGCGGCTATTCCGCCGGGACGTTGCGCACCAGCGGCGGCTCGCCGTCCGAAGAGGGATCGTCCTCGCCGGAAACGCGGAACAGCCGCGACAGGTCCGCGCCGATACCCATCAGCGCCGGCACCAGCACCAGCACCAGCACCGTCGCCGTCGACAGGCCGAAGACGATGGTGATCGCCATCGGCATCAGGAACTGCGCCTGAAGGCTTTTCTCGAACAAGAGCGGCAGCAACCCGCCGATGGTGGTGAGCGAGGTGAGCAGCACCGCCCGCAAGCGGTCCTGGGCGGAGGCGATCGCGGCCTGTTCGATGGTCTCCCCGTCCTTGCGGCGCTCGTCGAAGCGCGCCACCAGAATGATGGAGTTGTTCACCAGAATGCCCGACAGACCGAGCAATCCGATCAGGCTCAGGATCGTCAGGTCGAAGCCGAGCAGATAGTGCCCGGTCACCGCCCCGACCACGCCGAAGGGGATGATCGACATCACCGCAAGCGGCGTGAAATAGCTGGCGAAGATCGCGGCCAAGATCAGATAGATCGCCGCAAGTGCCGCGATCGTCCCGATCTGCAGGTCTGCGAAGGCGCCTTTTCGCTCTTCCTCCCGGCCCGAGAACTTGTAGTCGATGCCAAAGCGGTCGGTGATCGCCTGGATCTTCCCGTCGCTGAGGTCCTCGACAATCTGGATGTTCGAGGTCACCTCGCGGTCGACATCGGCCGAGACGCCGACCGTGATGCGCCCGTCGAGGCGCTGGATCACGGAGAAGCCCTGCCGGTCGTCGAGCGTGACCACCTCCAGGAGCGGAACGAATTCGCCGCTCGGCGCCTTGAGCATCAGGTTGCGCAAGGCCCCGCCCCCGGACCCGGTTAGATCCTGAAGCACGCGGATGGTGACCTCTTCCTCGCCCTGCGCGAAGCGGCGGGGAATCGAGCCTTCGAGCGCGCTGCGGATCTGGCGGGCGGCGTTTTCCACGGTGAAGCCGAGCGCCTTGCCGCGCGGGCTGAGTTCGATCACCAGTTCCGGCTTGCCGTAGGGCAGGTCATCGGCCACGCCGTCGACCCCCGGATAGCTCGTCAACAGCTCCTGCACCTCCAGCGAGGCCGCTTTCAACTGGGCCGGGTTGTCGCCCTGCAGCAGGATGTCGAGATCCCGTCCGGGAGGGCCGCCGCGCCGCTCGAACACCGCCACACGCTTGGTGCCGGGAATGTCGGGCAGCGCCTGGCGCCACGCCCGCACGATTTCAGGCGTGCGCGTGGTGCGCGCCTCCGACGCGGTGAGCTGGACATCGATGCTCGCGACATTGCGGCCACGGTTGTTGCCCCGACTGGCCGAGCGTCGCATAGGAGGCGGACGATCAGCTTTTTCGTCGGTTCCGGCCGTCAGCCGGCGTTCCGCCTCGCGCAGCGCGTTCTCGATCCGCAGGAGTCCGGCCTCGGATTCCTCAAGCGAAATCCCGGCGTTGAAGGAGATCGACGCACGAATGTTTTCCGCTTCCGGCGAAGGGAAGAAGACGAAGCCGACCCGGTCGCCGCGCACCATGCCGATGGTGAGCAGCAGCGTCGCGATGGCAACCGAGATGGTGACATAGCGCCAGCGGTAGGCGAGCGTGACGAAGCCGCGGAACGGAACGTCGCGCACCCAGCCGAAAGCCGGCATCGAAATTGCGGCGAAACCAGCCCGGACGCTCATCGAAGGTCTGCCGCCCGCGCATGCGGCGCAGCACCAGAAACAGGAACTCGAAGGCGGCGGCAACGGCAAAGGCCAACACCAGCACCACGGCATCGAAGGCGAACTGGCCGAGCGCCTCGCGCCCGCCGCGCGCCGGATCGGCGATCCAGTCGAGCCAGGGCGGGACGGAGAGGTCCTCGCGTCCGGCCAGCGCGATGACGAAGAGCGCCGGCGCGCCGGCCAGGATCACCACGCGCCACCAGCTCCACGACGGCACCCGCGACAGCGAATGCGCAAGATGGCCCGGAAGCACGAAGAAACACTCGACGATGCTGGCGATCACGACGGCGACCACCACGAGCGGCAGGGCGCCCATGATCTGGCCGATGGTGTCCTGGATCAGCATGATCGGCAGGAAGGCGGCGATCGTCGTCGAACTGGCCGCGATGATCGGCCAGAGCATGCGTCCGGCGCCCTCTTCCGCCGCCTGATACGGGCTGTCGCCCATAGCGGTGCGGGTGGCCGTATGCTCGCCGACGACGATGGCATCGTCGACGATGATGCCGAGCGTCATGATCAGTGCGAAGAGCGAGATCATGTTGATGGTCTGTCCACTGACCCACATGATGCCGACGGTCGCCAGGATCGCCACCGGAATGCCGGCCGCCACCCACAGCGCGATGCGGGCGTTGAGGAAGGCAAACAGCACGATCACCACAAGCAGCAGACCGCTCAGACCGTTCTCGATCAGGATCATGATGCGCTGGTTGAGACTGTCGGCGCGCACCTCGTATTTGACCAGTTCCAGCGAGCTCGGCAGCTTCGGCGCGACCTCGGTCAGATACTGGTCGAGGATCGCGTTGACCTTGAGCTGATCGGCCTTGGCGGAGCGCTGCACGGTGAGTTCGACCGCGCGCACGCCGTCGGAGAAGCCGAGCACCTGATCATCGTCGAACTGCTTGGAAACCTCGGCGATGTCGCGCAGCTGGACCTTCTCGCCGGTCGGGAAGGACTTGACCGTGATCCGGCTGATCGCCTCGGGCGAATCCGTGTCGGCCACGGCGCGCACCTGGCGCTCCACGCCGCCCTTGAGGTCGCCCGACGGCAGGTCGCGCGTGTTGGCGGCGACCCGGTCGGAGATGTCGGCAACCGTCAGGTCGAGACGGCGCAGCTCGCGTTCCGGCACCCGCACCACATATTCGGTGTCGCGGAAGCCGGAGAAGGTCACCTTGTCGACGCCCCCGGTCAATCAGGTCGTCGCGGATCTGGCGGGCATAGCTCTTGAGCGCGTCCTCCGAAAACGGTCCGCGCAGCGCGACCCGCGCCACCCGGTCGAACCAGCTCGACAGCGACACGACCGGCGTTTCGCTGTCCTCCGGCAAGGTGGTGACGCCGGCAATCGCCTGATCGACGTCGGAGAGCGCCCGTTGCATGTTGGCGCCTTCCAGGAACTCGAGCCTGACGCTCGCCGATCCCTCGCGGGCGTAGGAGCGCATCTCGTCGACATTGTCGATGAAACGCAGTTCCGGCTCGATCGCCTGGAGAATGTTCTTTTCAACGTCTTCCGCGCTCGCGCCCGGCCAGGACACGGACACCGTGACGGTGTTCACCACGATCTGCGGAAAGAACTCGGTGTTGAGCTTGGCGATGCCGAAGACCCCGAACAGGATCATCAGCGCCATCACCAGATTGGCGGCATTGGGATGACGCAGGAAGTGCCCGATCAGCGTCGTGGGCTTGAACTGGGGCGCGCGCATGGGTCAGCGCGTCCCTTGCGAAGCATCGCCCGAGGCGGCTGGCGCGGCCGGGGTTTGCGCTTCGGGTTCGGACGGCGCCTTTGGTTCCGCCACGCGCACGCCCTCGCCGGCCTCGTCGAGACGGGTGACGATCAGCGTGTCGCCGGAGGCAAGGTCGCCCTCCACGATCAGATGGGTGCCGTCGAAGGCGACGGGGCGGACGTCCCGGCGCACCGTGCGTCCGTCCACCATGACATAGACGTGGTCGGTGCCGTAAAGGGCTGCCTCGGGAATGCGGGCGCTGTTCGGGTAGGTCCTGTCGGCAACACGCACCTCGACGAAGGCGCCCGGACGCAGTGCCGGCTGGTCCGGCGTCACGCGAACGCTGGCAAAGGCATCGATCCCGCCGCGCGCCAGCGCCACATCCGCCCCGACGCGAACGATCTCGCCCTCGTAGCGCACCGGCTCGCCGCCGATGTACCACAGCACCTCGACCGGACGGCCGATGACCTTGCCGCCGCCGGCGAGAATGCGGCCGTATTGATTGTCGGACAGGGTGAGCCGCACCTCGAGCGCATTGCGGTCGTAAAGCGCGGCAATCACGTCATTGACGTTGACCAGCCGGCCGACGGCGGCGTTCTCCTCGCGCACGACCGCATCGAACGGCGCCTTGAGCACGGTGTCGGAGAGGTTTTTCTCCGCCTGCGCCAACCGCCATTCCAGCCGCTCGATCGCGGCCTCCTGCTGATCGACGCGCGCCCGCTCAACCGCGAGCGCATTGCGGCGCTGGTCGACGGCCTGCTTGCGCTGCGAGACGATCAGGCTGCGTTCGTCGACGGTGCGCTCTGTCACGGCGCCGCTTTCGCGCAGCTGCGAGGCACGGTCCAGATCGCGCTCGGCAAAGGCCAGTTGCTCCCGCGCGCGTTCCACGTTGCCCTCCTCGGTGGCGACCCGTCCCCGGGCCTCCACAAGGCCGGCGCGCGCTTCGGTCAGGTTCGCCCGCGCCTCGGTCACCGCGCCGCGGTACTGGAAGGGGTCGATCTCGACAAGCTCCGCGCCGGCATCCAGCGTCGCGCCGGCTTCCAGATCGGGATTGACGCGGATGATCTCGCCGGCTACCAGCGCCCTGAGGTCGGCGGTACGCGCCGCGCGGATTTCGCCATAGAGATTGAGCGTCGGCGCATGGTCGCGGATCTCGACCGGCGCGGTCGTCACGGTGTAGACGACCTCGCGCACCTGACGCGTCGGTACGTCGGCCTTGGTGAGGATCAGCCGCTGCATGCCCTCGTAGGACGCATAAAGGATGACGCCGGCCAGAAGCGTCTGAAGCAGGAGCTTGCCGACAAGAATGGCACGCCGCGTCCGCGGCCGGTCCGCGTCCGGCGTATGGAACGCGACATCCGACCGCTTGCGGTCGGCATCGTCCTCGATCGATTTCAGCATGACGTTCTTGTCCACTCGCCCGTCCATCTGCGCAGTCACATGACGTTATAGGTCGAAAACCGGCCAGCGGATTGCATGGGCACCGCACCACCCGCAAGGCCGCGCGACTATCGGAGCCAATCCGGTCGGACGCAAGCCGAAGAATGTATCAAAATGTGGCCGTGACAAGGGCCGCGGCGCAATCCCGCAAGCACTCCATGCGCCCGTCGAAGCAGCCAAACGCACATTTCTCAATCAGAACGGGAAACAACTTGATCCATATCAAGTCGCATGCTCCGGGACCATGCCCAGATCATTGTGCTCCAGTCACACCAAGGAGACCAGGCAGATGACCGAGAGAAAAGGCAAAGGCTCCGCAGAGGATGCGACACCCGGCCGGACGGAAAAGCCGGGCAAGGCCGGCGACGACACCAGCCGGGGCTGGATGAACCCGGTCGGTCCCGACCCCGAACTCTATCCCGATCCGAGCCCCGAGCCGGAGGACCCGCCGGCAAGCGGAACGCCGCCAGTGGCGTCCGAACCGGCGAATGTCGGATCCGGCACTGCCAATGTCGGGTCCGGGACCGCCAACGTCGGGTCGGATAGCGCGGATGTCGGCTCCGGCACCGCAAAGCCGCCGAAGCAAAACTGAGGCGCGCGCCTCAGACCTCGCCGGCGTCGTAATGATAGTGGGTGTTGCAGAAGCGGCAGGTGACCTCGATGCGCCCGTCGACGGTCATGTCGTCGCG
This sequence comes from Tetraselmis striata, assembly GCA_006384855.1. Lineage (NCBI taxonomy): Eukaryota > Viridiplantae > Chlorophyta > Chlorodendrophyceae > Chlorodendrales > Chlorodendraceae > Tetraselmis > Tetraselmis striata. Next base: position 12,761 of record VCJN01000772.1, read on the forward strand.
CTCTTCCTGCGAAAAGCCCTTCAACATGGCGCGGATGCGCGTGTCGGAACAGCGACAACGGTCCGCGATCGGCTGCGGCGCGAAGATGCGCACGCCGCGCTCGTGGAACAGGCGGAACAGCATCCGCTCCGCCGTCATGTCGGGATCGCTCAGTTCGTCGTCGCGCACGGTTTCCATCAGCGCACGGGTCTCGCGCCAGGCGTCGTCTTCATCGACTTCGTGGAATTCCGTGTCCTCCGGCGCATCGCCGGGATGGAGATCGGGCTTGCGCATGCGCTCAGGCGCCTCGGGCAGGAACTGCGCCAATATGCCGCCGGCAATCCACGACCGGCGCGGCGCCGCGCCCGGCTCGCGGGTGAACACTTCGCCGACAGCAAGCCGCACCACCGTGGGGATCTGTTCGGACTGGGCGAAATACTGGTGCGCCACCTCTTCCAGCGACTTGCCGTCGAGCGCGACAATGCCCTGATAGCGGTTCATGGCCGCGCCCTGGTCGATGGTCATCGCCAGAGTTCCCTTGCCCAGAAGCGATGCGGATCGGCCTCGCCGCGCGCCTGGGCGGCCGCCACGGCCTCCGCGTCGAATTGCGCGCAGGCGCGCAACCCGTCCGGCGTGTCGAAATCCACGACCAGCATGGAGACCGGGCCGTCGGAGGTCGTCTGCAGGGTGAAGCGGCCATCGAACTTGAGCGACGTGCCGAGCAGCGTCACCAGCGTCGCCGCCTCGCCCAGAAGCCGGGACACCGGCTCTGGATAGGCGTGGCGCTGCAGAATCTGGTCGAGCACTGGCCCGAGCAGCACGGCGCGGCCGCGCGTGTCGAGCGGCTCGACCGCGAAGGGAAGAACGGCATCGCGCCCGGCCGGCTCGAGGCCCTGGCGGGTCAGTTCGTCTTGAACACTCATGCGTCCTGCAAGGCTCCGAAACACCAGGCCAGAATGCCCTTTTGCGCATGCAGGCGGTTTTCCGCCTCGTCGAACACCACGGAGCGGGGACCGTCCATGACCTCCGAGGTCACTTCCTCGCCGCGATGCGCCGGCAGGCAATGCATGAAGAGGGCTTCAGGATCGGCCTCGGCCATCAGCCGCTCGTTGACCTGATAGGGCTTCAGCAGATTGTGGCGGTCGCCATCATCGTCGCCCATCGACACCCAGCAGTCGGTGACGACGCAGTCCACGCCCTTCACCGCCTCGAAGGGATCGTCGGTCACGCGGATCTCCGCGCCGGCCGCGCGTGCGGCATCGACAAGCTCATGCGGGGGCGCAAGCTCGCCCGGCGTCGCGATGCGCAGCTCGAAGTCGAACTTCGCGGCCGCATGGACCCAGGAGGCCAACACATTGTTGCTGTCGCCCGTCCAGGCGACAGAGCGGCCGGAAATCCTGCCCTTCTTTTCCTCAAAGGTCAGCACGTCCGCCATGATCTGGCAGGGATGCGTGCGCTTGGTCAGCCCGTTGATGACCGGCACGGTGGCGTTTTGCGCCAGTTCCTGCACTGCGTCGTGATCGAGCATGCGGATCATGATCGCATCGACATAGCGCGACAGCACGCGGGCGGTGTCGGCGATGGTCTCGCCGCGGCCGAGCTGCATCTCGGCGCCGGTGAGCATCAGGGTCTCGCCGCCCAGTTCGCGCATGCCGACATCGAAGGAGATGCGCGTGCGCGTCGAGGGCTGCTCGAAGATCATCGCCAGCACGCGTCCGGCCAGCGGCCCGTCGCCGCTGACGCGCACGGGACCGCGCGCCTCCTTGATGCGGCGGCTGCCGTCGAGAATGACGCGCAACTCCTGCGCATCGACTTCGGTCAAGTCGAGAAAATGGCGTGGCTGCGCAGTCATCACTCGGCTGCTCCCCGTTTCAATTCGCTGTCCATGGCATCGGCGGCCGCATCGATCCGGCTGACCGCCTCTTCCAGTTCGTCCTCGGTGATCGTCAGCGGCGGCATGATGCGCAGCACGTTCTCGCCCGCGCCGACGGCCAGCACATTGTGATCGCGGAAGTGCCGCAGGACATCGACATTGGGCGCCCGGCACTTCAGCCCGAGCATCAGCCCCTTGCCGCGGATCTCCTCGAACACATCCGGATGGCGGTCGACCACGCCGGCAAGCTTCTGCTTCAGGAGCAGGCCCTTGCGCTGCACGCCGTCGAGAAAGCCGTCGGCCAGCACGACGTCCAGCACCGCATTGCCGACGGCCATGGCGAGCGGGTTACCGCCATAGGTCGTGCCATGGGTGCCGGCCACCATGCCATCGGCGGCCGCCTCGGTCGACAGGCAGGCGCCGAGCGGAAAGCCGCCGCCGATGCCCTTGGCAATCGCCATGATATCCGGAGTGATCCCGGCCCATTCATGCGCAAACAGCTTGCCCGTGCGCCCGACGCCGGTCTGCACCTCGTCGAAGATCAGCAGGATGCCGGCCTCGTCGCACAGCTCGCGCAGGCCGCGCAGGCACTCGGTCGGCAGCGGACGAATGCCGCCCTCGCCCTGGATCGGCTCGACCAGGATCGCGGCGGTATGCTCGTCGACGGCGGCACGCAGCGCGTCATGATCGCCGAAGGGCACCTGGATGAAACCGGGCGCCTTGGGACCGAAGCCCTCAAGGTACTTCGCCTGGCCGCCGGCGGCGATGGTCGCCAGCGTCCGGCCGTGGAAGGCGCCTTCCACGGTGATGATGTTCACCCGCTCCGGCTGGCCGTTGACGTAGAAATGCCGGCGCGCGGTCTTGATCGCGCATTCCAGCGCTTCGGCCCCGGAGTTGGTGCAAAACACCCGATCGGCAAAGGTCGCCTCGGTCAGCTTTGTCGCAAAGGCCTCCTGGCCGTCGATCGCATAGAGGTTGGAGACGTGCCAGAGCTTGTCGGCCTGCGTCTTCAGCGCGTCGACCAGCGCCGGATGGCTGTGGCCGAGCGAATTGACGGCGATCCCGGCGGCGCAATCGAGAAAGCGTCGGCCATCGGCGGTCTCCAGCCACACACCTTCGCCGCGCACGAACGACAGGTCCGCGCGGTTGTAGGTCTGATAGAGCGAGGTCTCCACCATGTCCGTTCTGCCTTCAGCTGGGGTTGCCGACGCCTGCCTGGCTGCCGTACACCCGGGTTCGCCGCCGCCACGATGCCGCTTAGCGAGGTGCGACCGGCAAATGCGGCCCCCGAAAGCAGAGTGCCGCCCACGAGAGGCGGCACCACGACGACACGCCGTTATACACCCGCGCCGGGCCGAAAAGTCAACGTGCTTGGCGTCTGCCGGAACGCCCGCCAGGATCGCGAAACGTCGCCGCCCGCGGGTTTGTTGGGGAAAACCGGGGCTATCCCCAAGTGAATCGGCACCAAGCCTTGCGTAGAAAACGCGGCATATTGTAGTTTTCAGGTTAAGAAATACGACATCTCGTGTGCTTGACTCACTTTAGCCTCAAAATCCGGCAATGAGCGGGGTGCGTCTCAGGCGTGCCGTTAACCGGGTATTAACCAGATGTCGGGTCTCGAACCAAGACGGAGTGTGCCGCATGTCCTGGACAAGCGAACGTGTCGACCTGTTGAAGAAGCTGTGGGGCGACGGACTGAGCGCCAGCCAGATCGCGGCTGAACTGGGCGGGGTCACGCGCAACGCGGTGATCGGCAAGGTCCATCGCCTCGGCCTGTCGGGGCGTGCCAAGACCCAGGCCTCGGCATCCCAGAAGTCGCGGAAAACCGCAAAGCCCGCTGCCTCGGACACCCAGACGCAGGCCGAAGCGCCGCAGGCGCCGATGCCGCAGAGCATTGGAGCGACCGCCCTGAAGGCCGAGGCCGCACCCGCCGCCGCCCCTGCTCCGAAGAGCCAGCCGGTCGCGGAACTGGTGCCGATCGCCAAGCGCGCCACGATCCTGACGCTGACCGAGCGCACCTGCAAATGGCCGATCGGCGATCCGACCAGCGACGACTTCTATTTCTGCGGGCATGCCTCCAACCCCGGCGTTCCCTATTGCGCGCATCATTGCCGCATTGCCTATCAGCCGGCCAGCGACCGCCGGCGCGGGCAGAACCAGAACCAGCGCGCGGTCGCGACGGGCTGACATCGCCCGCGCCAGCGTCCCGACGCCGCATCTAAAAAAGGCCCGCTCCGGTTCCGGAGCGGGCCTTTTTCATTTCAGATGCCGGGGTAAGTGGCGGCGACCTGCGGGACCGCCCCGGGATCAGGACGCGACGGCGAACTGATCGTTGAAGGCATAGCCCGCGCCGCGCACGGTGCGGATCGGGTCGACCATCCTGCCGCGGTTGATCGCCTTGCGTAGGCGCCCGACATGAACATCCACGGTGCGCTCGTCGACATAGACGTCGTGGCCCCAGACGCCGTCGAGCAACTGTTCGCGCGAGTAGACCCGCCCCGGCGAGGTCATCAGGAATTCCAGCAGGCGGAACTCCGTCGGCCCCAGATGGATCTCGCGGCCGGCGCGACGGACCCGGTGGGTCTCGCGGTCAAGCTCGAGATCGCCGGAGCGCAGCTGCGAGGACACGACCTCCGGCTTGGCGCGGCGCAGCATCGCGCGGACCCGCGCCATCAGCTCGGGGATGGAGAACGGCTTCACGACATAGTCGTCGGCGCCGGTGGCCAGGCCGCGGATACGCTCCTGCTCCTCGCCGCGCGCGGTCAGCATGATCACCGGGAGGCGCTCGGTCTCCGGGCGCGCCCGCAGCCGGCGGCACAGCTCGATGCCGGACAGCCCCGGCAGCATCCAGTCCAGCAGCAGGAGATCGGGCTGCTGTTCGCGCAGCAGAAGCTCCGCCTCGTCGCCGCGCATGCAGGTGTCGACCGAATAGCCCTCCGCCTCCAGATTGTAGCGCAGGAGCATGATGAGAGGTTCCTCGTCCTCGACAATCAGAACCTTGGGCATCTGCAATTCCCTCGTCTTGTCGTCCCGGTCGCGGCCTAGCGGGCCGTGCCGGTCTCCACGCCCGTTTCATCGAGCTTGTGACGTTCATCGGCGGGCTGCACCCCGGTCGACATGTAGATGACGTTTTCCGCGATGTTGGTCGCATGGTCGCCGATGCGCTCGATGTTCTTGGCGCAGAACAGCAGATGGGCGCAGATGGAGATCTGGCGCGGATCCTCCATCATGTAGGTGAGCAGCTCGCGGAAGATCGAGGTGTAGAGCGCATCGACCTCGTCGTCGCGCTCGCGCACGCTCGCGGCCGAGTCCGTGTCGCGGTTGGCATAGGCGTCGAGCACGGCCTTGAGCTGCTCCTGCGCCAGCTCGCTCATGTGCTCCACGCCAAGGGCGAACTTCTTGCTGTCGAAGGAGCCCTCGATGGCGATCACGCGCTTGGCGATGTTCTTGGCGAGATCCCCGACCCGCTCGAGATCGTTGGAGATGCGCATGGCGGCGATGACGTCGCGCAGGTCCTGCGCCACCGGCTGGCGCCGCGCGATGATCAGGATCGCCTGTTCCTCGACCTCGAACTGCAGCGCGTCGACGCGCTTGTCCTGGGCGATCACGCGGCGGGCGAGATCCTTGTCCATGCGGATCAGCGACGAGATGGCATCGGTCAGCATGACCTCGGACAGGCCACCCATTTCCGATACGCGACCGGCGACGGACTTGAGCTCGTCGTCGAAGGAAGTCACTGTATGATTGGGCATTTCAAGTCTCCATTGCGGCACGCCGGCGAACCGGCGGCGACAGGTCGCGATGGCGCAACCGCTAGCCGAAACGGCCGGTGATATAGTCCTGGGTGCGCCGGTCGGTCGGATTGGTGAAGATCTCCTTCGTCTCCCCTTCCTCGACCAGATTGCCCAGATGGAAGAAGGCGGTGCGCTGCGAGACGCGGGCTGCCTGCTGCATCGAGTGGGTGACGATGACGATGGTATAGTTTTCGCGCAACTCGTCGATCAGCTCTTCGATGATCGCGGTCGCGATGGGGTCGAGCGCCGAGCACGGCTCGTCCATCAGGATCACCTCCGGGCTCACCGCGATGGCCCGCGCGATGCACAACCGCTGCTGCTGGCCGCCGGACAGGCCGGTGCCCGGCTCGTCGAGCCGGTCCTTGACCTCCTCGTAGAGGCCGGCCTTCTGCAGGCTGTTGGCGACGATTTCGTCAAGATCCGCCTTGGAGCGCGACAGTCCGTGAATGCGCGGCCCGTAGGCAATGTTGTCATAGATCGACTTGGGGAAGGGATTGGGTTTCTGGAACACCATTCCGACCTTGGCGCGCAGCTGCACGGGATCGACCTTGGGGTCGTAGATATCCTCCCCGTCGATGCGGATGTCGCCCTCGACACGGCAGATGTCGATGGTGTCGTTCATGCGGTTGAGGCAGCGCAGGAAGGTGGACTTGCCGCAACCGGACGGGCCGATGAACGCCGTCACGGTGCGGTCGGCGATGTTGAGGTCCACATCCTTGATGGCGTGTGTCTCGCCGTAGAAGACCTGGACCTTCTTGGCCGAGATCTTCGGCAGCAGGGTGCCGGCTTCGGCGTCGACGACGGGCATCTCGTTCATGGCTTGCACTTTCCTTACCAGCGCCGCTCGAAACGGCGACGCAGAATGATCGCGATAATGTTCATCGTCATCAAGAACAGCAGCAGGATGATGATGCCGCCCCAAGCCCGCTCGTAAAAGGCCGGATCGGCACGCTTCGCCCATTCGTAGATCTGGGCGGGCATCGCCGAGTTCGGATCGAGGAAGCCGGCGGCCACCCCGTCCGGCACGTTGGAGGCGATGAAGCCGACCATGCCGATCAGGAGCAGCGGCGCGGTCTCGCCCAGCGCCTGGGCAAGGCCGATGATCGTGCCGGTGAGGATACCGGGCATCGCCAGCGGCAGCACGTGGTGGAACACCGACTGCATCTTGGAGGCGCCGACGCCGAGCGCCGCGTTGCGGATCGACGGCGGCACTGACTTCAGCGACGCGCGGGTGGAGATGATGATGGTCGGCAGCGTCATCAGCGTGAGCACAAGGCCGCCAACCAGCGGCGCGGACTGCGGCAGATGCGCGAACTGGATGAAGGCGGCGAGGCCCAGAATACCGAAGACGATGGAGGGAACCGCCGCCAAATTGGAGATGTTCACCTCGATCAGGTCGGTGAAGCAGTTCTGCGGCGCGAATTCCTCGAGATAGATCGACGCGGCGACGCCGATGGGCAGCGACAGCGCCAGCACCACCAGCATCATGAAGAAGGAGCCGATCATCGAGACGCCGATGCCGGCCTGCTCGGGACGGCTGTCGGAGGCGTCCGCGCCGAAGATGAACTGCCAGTTGAACCGCTTCTGCACGATGCCGGCGGCGCTCAGCCGGTCGACGATGTCGAGATGCGCCGCATCGAGGTTCTTGTCGTTGATCAGATCCTCGCGGGTCACGCGACCCTTGAGATAGCCGTCGACGCGCGAGGACGCCAGCAGGTCGAACGTATGGGTGGTGCCGATGCTGGCGGGATTGGCGAGCACGAAATCGCGCACGCTCGCCGCCGCGCCCGACGACATCATCTTGTCCAGATCCTTCGCCGACATGTCGGTCTCGACACCCGCCGACGACAGGACGTTGGCAAAGGCCGTGCCGATGATGGCGCGATACTTGGACGTCTTGACGATGGATTTTTCCGCCGCCTCGATCTCGGCGCGTTCCAGCGGCACCGGGATCGTGATGAACGTCTGGGTGAAGGCCGAGGTGCCGTTCGACAGGATCGTCGCAAGCAGCGCGACCAGGAACAGCAGCCCGACGATCACGGCGGACAGGCCATACATCTTGAAGCGGGCTTCCGCGGCGTTGCGCTTGCGGGTCAGGCTGTCGACCTCAAGAAGCGACCCCTTGCGGGCGGGCGTCGCGACCGCGCGCCCGGTCTGTGCTGTCGTGTCGGTCATTCGTACTGTTCCCGATATTTGCGCACGATGTAGAGGGCGATCACATTGAGCCCCAGCGTGATGACGAAGAGCGTCATGCCGAGCGCGAAGGCGACCAGCGCCTCCGGCGAGGCGAAGTCGGCGTCACCGGTCAGCTGACTGACGATCTTGGCGGTGACCGTCGTCATCGCCTCGAAAGGATTGAGGCTGAGGCGTGCCGCGGCGCCGGCGCCGAGCACCACGATCATGGTCTCGCCGATGGCGCGCGATCCGGCGAGAAGGATCGCGCCGACGATGCCGGGAAGTGCGGCCGGCAGGATCACCTGCTTGACCGTCTCGGAATGGGTGGCGCCGAGGCCGAGCGAGCCGTCGCGCATTGCCTGCGGCACCGCGTTGATGATGTCGTCCGACAGCGAGCTGACGAAGGGGATGAGCATGATGCCCATCACCAGGCCCGCCGTCATGACGGCCGTTCCGCCGCCCATCCAGCCAACCCCGAGAACACCGCCGTCGCCGAAGATGTCGACAAGCAGCGGCCCGACGGTGAGCAGCGCGAAGAGACCGTAGACGATGGTCGGGATGCCGGCGAGCACCTCAAGCAGCGGCTTGGCGACCGCACGCACCGCCGGTCCGGCATATTCCGACAGGTAGATCGCGGCGAACAGGCCGATGGGCACGGAGACCGCGAGCGCGATGAAGGAGATGTAGAGCGTGGCCCAGAGCAGCGGCAGGATGCCGAGCTCGGAGCCGCCGCCGAAGCTCGGGCTCCAGGTCAGGCCGAAGAAGAAATCCCAGGCCGGATACAGGCTGAAGAACTCGACCGTGTTGAAGATCAGCGACAGGATGATGCCGACGGTCGTCAAAATGGCGATGGAGGCGGCGAGGATGAGGATCCAGCGCAAGACCGCCTCGACCGCGTTGCGCGCCCGGAAGGTGCTGGCGGCGCGCCTGTAGACGAAGGCCAGTCCGGCCAGCGCCGCCGCGACGACCGCAAGCGTGCGCAACAGGTCGCCTGTCGACGACAGTGCCCGGTAGCGCTGCGCCGCCTGCAGCGTCTCCGAGGTCACATCCGAGCCGAGCGCGACGCCGACCTCGCCGAGGCGCTCCCGCACGTCGGTGAATTCGGTGCGGATCGATGCGGCCTGCTCTTCGGTCAGGACGCCGGCATCGACCGCAAGGTCGAGCCCTTCCGCCACCCGTTCCACATCGCTCATGACGAGGCCGCGCGAGCTTTCCGCCGCCGAGCGGTCGGAGATCATCGCCGAAACCTGCGTGTCGATCACGACGCTTTGCGCGGGAAGCCACAGGAGAAGCATGAGGGCCGCCGGCAGAAGCGCCACGAGGAACCCGAACCAGCCGTAGTAATTCGGCAGCGAATGAAGCTTGCGCGCATCCCCGCCCGCACTTGCCATCGCCCTGCCGCGACCGAGCACATAGCCGGCGACGGACAAGGCCAGAAGAACGAAAACCAATATTGGCAGGGACATGACACCCGATCCGGTCTGCGAAAAAACAAGGAAGGGCGGCGGGGAACCGCCGCCCTTCGATCGAACCCGTGGGTTTAGTTACCCATCGTGACTTCGTTCGCAACCGCTTCCTGCGTCTTGGCCAGTTCCGGGTCGGCGACCAGGCCGTACTGAGCCAGCGGGCCGTCGGGGCCTGCGATCTCGTCGGAGACGAAGAACTGCGTGTATTCCTTCAGACCCGGGATCACGCCGATGTGGGCCTTCTTGACGTAGAAATACAGCGGACGGGAGACGGGGTACTCGCCGGTCGAGATCGTCTCGGTCGTCGGGTTGACGCCGGACATGGTCGCCACTTTCAGCTTGTCGGTGTTGTTCTCGTAGAACGCGAGGCCGAACACGCCGATGCCGTTGGTGTTGGCGTCGATCCGCGCCAGTGTCTCGGTGTAGTCGCCGTCGATGTCGACGGACACACCGTCGGTGCGCACGGAGATGCAGGCATCCTCGGCGTCGTCTTCGCTCATGCCGGCGTCGATCATCGCCTTCATGGCGCCCGTTGCCTCGCAACCGGCCGCAAGAACCTTCTCTTCGAAGACTTCACGCGTGCCATGCTTGGTGCCCGGAATGAAAGCGGCGATCGGCTGATCGGCGAAATCCGCGTTCACCTGGTTCCAGGATGTGTAGGGATTGTCGACGAGCTGGCCGTCGACCAGAACCTTCGGAGACAGGGCGTTGAACCAGTCCGACGGCGTGAAGGCAAAGGAATTGCCGTTGATGTCGGAGGCAAAGACGATGCCGTCGTAGCCGATGCGGACCTCGATGATGTCGCTCACGCCGGCTTCGGCGCAGGCCTTGATTTCCTTCTCGCGGATCTTGCGCGAGGCATTGGCGACGTCGATCGTGTTCTCGCCGACGCCGGAGCAGAACTTCTTGAGGCCGGCGGAGGAGCCGCCCGATTCCACGACCGGGGTCGGGAAGTCGGTGTTCTCGCCAAAGGCCTCGGCAACGATGGAGGCATAGGGCAGAACCGTGGAGGAACCGGCGATCTGGACCTGGTCGCGCGCAACGGCGGCGCCTGCGAACCCGGTGGTGGCGACCGCAAGAGCGGTGGCGCTGAGAAGAGCCTTGACTTTCACCTGACGTCTCCCTGGATGTTCAGGATTTTAAGTGTCCCCCTGCGGACTTATTCCCGCAAGGTCGAGAGGGACCCTAGAGCGACCCCGTGATGCTTGTATGACGGTTTCATTTCAGTTATGTGACAACGCAGTCCTTTGAATTCATTGAATTATCAATCCACATCCGGTTCAGTACGCGACATGGCCGCAGGGATTTTGACAAGAAAGTTCGCCCCTTCCCCCAGGCGGCTTTCGATGTCGAGGCGGGCCCGGTGGCGGGTGAGGATATGCTTGACGATCGCAAGCCCGAGACCGGTGCCCTTCATCTCGCGGCTGGCGGCCACATCCACCCGGTAAAACCGCTCCGTCAGACGCGGGAGATGCTCCGGCGCGATGCCCGGGCCGTGGTCGCGGATGGTCAGGATCCATTGGCCCGGCGGCCGCGGCTCGGCCTGGGGCCGGTCGAGTTCGGCCCAGGCGAGACCGATCTCGACCCGCTCGCCGGAGGCGCCGTATTTCAGGCTGTTCTCGATCAGGTTTTCCAGCACCTCGATCAGCTCGTCACGGTCTCCGCGCACGATGGCGGGCCCCTCGGGAAGCGTCAGTTCGATGGCAACGCCCGCCTCGTCGGCGACGGGCTTGAGCGCATCGCAGGTGTGGCGCACGAGCGGCACGAGATCGAGCGTCGCCTCAGGCTGGACGTGGGCCTTGAGTTCCACCCGCGACAGCGACAGGAGATCGTCGATCAGCCGGCGCATGCGTTCGCCCTGCTGCATCATGATCTGCAGGAATTTCTCGCGCGCCACCGGGTCGTCCCGGGCCGGGCCGAGCAGCGTTTCGACGAAGCCGGTCAGCGATGCGAGCGGCGTGCGCAGCTCGTGGCTCGCGTTGGCGACGAAATCGGCGCGCATGCGCTCCAGGCGGCGTTGTCCGGTCTGGTCCTGGATGGTGACGAGAATGAAGCGCGGCCGCGCCGAAGGGGCCGGGTCGGCCTCGCCGCCGGCGGTGCCCTGGGTCGGCGCCACCGGCGCGATCACCGCCTCCAGCCATTGTTCGGCCGGCGTCTTCTCGCTCCACTCGATGCGCTGCGCCGGATCGCCGCCGATCACGCGCTCCAGCGCCTCCAGCAGCGCGGGCGATCTCAGGCGGAAGGAAATCGGATCGCCCGGGCGCACCTGTCCGAAGCGGTCGCGCGCCGCGGAATTCGCGTAGCGGGTCACGCCGCGATGATCGACGATGAAACACGGGTTGGGAAAGGCATCGGAGAGATGCTTCATGGCGGTTTCCGGCCAGGTGGAGACGGCGCGCTTGCGCCGAAGCCGCCGGCCGATCAGCGGCTTGCGCGCCGGCGCCAGGAGGGCTGCCCCTGCAATAATCGCAAAGCCCGCAAGCACATGCAGCGCCGGTGCAGCCCCCGTATAGACGGCCGCCGCCGCCACGGTGATGGCGGCAAGCAGCACCCAGCGCTGCATCGACAGCCGCTCACGCAGCATGCCCCGCGCGCGGTTGCGGCCCCGGGAGTGCGGGGCATCAGCCTCCAGCGGTTCATCGGTCATGGCAGCGCTTTCGGATCACCTGTGACGGCCGGCGCGTTCGACACCTGTGCAAGGTGTGGATCGCCGAAGCCGGAATTGCGGAAGGATGGCCTAACACGAGGCTCATGACAAACCAAAGACGTCGCCCGGCGGCGGCGACCCGCCCGCAGCGCCTTGCCGGACCCGGAGTGGATCGGCTAAGCCCTTCGTACGTGCCGCCTTCCACCCCCGCGACGGACGCCCATGGCCAAACTGGAACACGACAGACGTTTCGACCCCGCCCATGGCAGCGCCGTGCCGCTCGGCGATGCGGTGCGGCGGATCACGGCGCGCAACGCCGGCCCCTTCACCTGGCAGGGCACCAACAGCTATCTGGTCGGGCGCGACGAGATCGCCGTGATCGATCCGGGGCCGGAGGACCGCGCTCATCTGGAGCTGATCCTCCAGACCTGCGGCACGGCCCCTGTCGCGGCCATTCTCGTGTCTCACACCCATGCGGATCATTCCCCCGGCGCGCGCCTGCTCCAGAAGATGACCGGTGCCCCGATCGTCGGCTGCGGTCCGCATGTGGCGGCGAGGCCGCTGTTTGCCGGCGAGGTCAATCCGCTCGACGCCAGCGCCGACCTTGAGCACCGGCCGGACCGCGAACTTCATGAAGGCGACACACTGGTCGTCGACGGGCTGACGCTCACCGCGGTCGAGACACCCGGCCATACGGCCAATCACCTCGCCTTCGCGCTGGACGAGGGCCGCGTACTGTTTTCCGCCGATCACGTCATGGCCTGGTCGACCTCCATCGTGGCGCCGCCGGACGGCTCGATGAGCGCCTATATGGCCTCTCTCGACCGGCTGATGGCGCGCGACGACGCGCTTTACCTGCCGGGCCACGGCGGACCGGTTCAAGAGCCGGCCGACTATCTCGCCGGGCTCAAGGCGCATCGCCTGGCGCGCGAGCAGGCAATCCTTGCAAGGCTTGCGGCGGGCGAGCGCACGATTCCCGAGATGGTCGCGACGATCTACCGGGACGTCGACGCGCGCCTGCATGGCGCGGCCGCGCTCTCCGTCCTTGCGCAGATCGAATGGCTGGTCGAGCGCGGTCTGGTCGTCTCCAACGGACCGCCATCGCTGGCCGCGCGCTATTCACCCGCTCCGACAGCCTGAGCCTTGTCGCACGCGCCGGCGCGTGGCATGAGGACATCGCCCCGTTGGCGCCCTCTCCATCAGTTCAAGACGGATCATCTCATGCGCATCAAGGCCGTTCTCTTCGACCGCGACGGCACGTTGACGGATTTCGACCGGACCTGGGGCCCAGCGATCGCCGCCGTGCTGACCGATCTGGCCGCAGGTGACGCCGCCTCTCTTGCAACCCTGTCGGAGATGGCGATGTTCGACGTCGCGGGGGCGCGCTTCACCGGCCCGTCTCCATTGAAGGTGCAGGCCCCGGCCGATTATTCGGCCGACTGGGCGCGGGTTCTCGGAGAAGCGGATCTGGACGCCATGCTGGCGCGCATCGAGGCAACGCTGCTGGAGCATGCCACCTTGAATGTCACCCCGTTTCCGGGCGTCGTCGACACGCTTCGCGGTCTTCATGAGGCGGGCCTTCCCGTCGGGCTTGCGACCAACGGCACGGAAGCCTCGGCCCGGGTGCAGATGGAGGCGCTCGGCGTCGGCCATGCCTTCGGCTTCCTTGCCGGCTACGACAGCGGCTTCGGGCGCAAGCCCGCACCGGGACAGCTTCTCGCCTTCGCCCGCCACACGGGCCTCGACCCGGCCGAGATCGCCATGGTCGGCGACAGCCTGCACGACATGCACGCCGCCCGCGACGCCGGCATGATCCGCATTGCGGTGACCACCGGTGCCGTCACGCGCGCCGACCTGGAACCGGAAGCGGATCTTGTGCTCGACGAGATGCGCGATCTTCTGGCCGTCGCGCTGGCGGCGGAGAGCGTGCGATGACGCCGCTCAAGGCGGTGCTGTTCGATAAGGACGGTACGCTGATCGACTTTCAGGCAACCTGGGCGCCAACCTTCCTCATCATCCTGGAAGAGCTGTCGGCGGGCGATGCGCCGCTGATGGCGCGCCTCGGCGAGGCCTGCGGCTACGATCTGGCGACCCGACGCTTCCATCCCGATTCCATTGTCGTCGCCGGCTCGAACGACGACATCGCGGCCGCCTGGGCGGGTCTCCTGGAAGGGCGCGACATCGACGCGCTCTTCGCCGATCTCAATGCCCGCGTCGGCGACATGAGCCTGCCGCATCTCACCCCGTTCCCGGATCTGATGCCGGTGCTCGACGCGCTTTCCGATCTCGGCCTGCGCCTTGGCATCGCCACCAACGACGGCGAGGAGTCCGCGCGCACGCAATTGGCAACGCTCGGCCTCGACGCCCGCTTCGAGACGGTGATCGGTTTCGACAGCGGCCACGGGGCCAAGCCCGCGCCCGGCATGGTGCTTGGCTTTTGCGAGGCGCTCGGCCTTTCGCCGGCGGAGGTCGTCATGGTCGGCGACAGCCTGCACGACATGCATGCCGGGCGAAGCGCCGGCGCACAGACGCTGGCGGTCACGACCGGAACCGTGCCGGCGGAGGCGCTGAGCGATCATGCCGATCACGTCGCAGGGTCGCTTACCCAGGCGCTCGAATGGATCCGCGCCCGCGCCTCATGATGCCTGCCAACGGATGACCGGTCAGAACAGCCAGGTCTCGGGATTGGGCACCGGCTCGCCGCGCGAGACCCATTGCAGACCCTTGACGCAGCGCACGATCAGCCAGACGACAAGCGCGATCATCAAGAGGAAGCCGATACCGACCATCATCAGCACCATGGACAAGAGCGCATAGGCAAGCCCCATCCAGAAGGTGCGGATCAGATAGGTATAATGGCTCGCCGCCACCGCATCCGCCTTGGCCCGGTTCATATAGGCCAGAATGACGCCGACGAGCGCGGTGAGCCCGAACACCAGTTCCCACCAGATACAGGATGTAGATCAGCTGGATGTTAGGCACGCCGGGATCCAGAAGCCGTTGCGTCTGCCCGTCGCCGGCCGGTCGGGTATCGGGATCGCTCATCTCGTCTGTTCCCTCGCCTGTTCGCACAAATCTTTCCGATTTCCATCGTGCAGCCGGCAACCTCAAGGGTCAACTCCCCCGGGAATGCCGCCGCCCTGCACGCCTGCGCAAGCCTGCGCGCGACGCTGGACAGGCCGCCACCTCCCGGTGCTAATGTGGGGACAAGAAAAGCTCACCGAAACAAAGAGCTGAACCTTCCGGAAGGAGACCTCATGCCCGCACCCGCCATGCCTGGCCTGATGCAGGACTGGTCGTTGACCTGCACCCGCATTCTCGACCATGCCGCACGCAATCACCCGACACGGGAGATCGTGTCGCGCTCCGTCGAGGGCCCGATCCATCGCACCACTTACGCCGGGATGCGCCGCCGCGCACTGACGGTTGCCAAGCGCCTTTCGCGATACGGATTGAGCGAGGGCGACCGGGTCGCGACGCTTGCCTGGAACACCTGGCGCCACATGGAAGTCTGGTACGGGCTGCTCGGGATTGGCGCCATCTATCACACCGTCAATCCGAGGCTGTTTCCCCAGCAGATCGCCTGGATCATCAACCACGCGGAAGACCGGCTGCTCTTCGTCGACCTGACCTTCGTTCCCATCGTGGAAAAGATCTGGGACGAACTGACCTCGGTGGAGCATGTCATCGTGCTGAGCGATGCCGCCAACATGCCCGAGACCGGCTTTCCGGCGTCTCCTTATGAAGAGTGGCTGGCGGAAGCCGATGACGACTTCGCCTGGGTCGAGCTCGACGAGAATGCGGCCGCCGGCATGTGCTACACCTCCGGCACGACGGGCAATCCCAAGGGCGTTCTTTATTCGCACCGCTCCAACGTGCTGCATGCGATGGCGGCGGCGACACCGGACATGCTCGGCCTTTCGGCCCGCGACCGGGTGATGCCGGTCGTCCCGCTGTTCCACGCCAATGGCTGGTCGCTCGCCTTCTCCTGCCCGCTCGCGGGTGCTGCGATGATGATGCCGGGCCCGCGCATGGATGGCGAAGCACTGTGGGAGCTGCTCGACACGGAGCGGGTAACCCTCACCGCCGCGGTTCCCACAATCTGGCTGATGCTGCTGCAGTATCTGGAAAAGAGCGGCAAGACGCTTCCCCATCTGGAGCGGGTGGTGATCGGCGGCGCCGCCTGTCCGCGCGCGATCACCAAGGCCTTCGAGGAGAACTATGATGTGCGCGTCATGCATGCCTGGGGCATGACGGAAAATGAGCCCGCTCGGAACCGTGTGCTCGATCAAGCCGGAGGTCGCGGATCTTGCGGGCGAGGGACAAGCTCGACCTGCAGGAAAAGCAGGGACACACGCCCTTCACCGTGGAAATGAAGATCACCGACGACGAGGGCAACGAGCGTCCCTGGGACGGCAAGACCTTCGGGCGGCTGAAGGTGCGCGGTCCGGCGATCTCGCAAAGCTATTTCAAGGACGAGACGCCGATCGTCGACGGGGAAAATTACTTCGACACCGGCGACGTCCGCGCATATCGACGAGAACGGCTACATGCAGATCACCGACCGCGCCAAGGACGTGATCAAGTCCGGCGGCGAATGGATCTCGACCATCGACCTGGAAAACCTGGCGCTCTTACATCCGCATGTGGCCGAAGCCGCGGTGATCGGCGTCGCGCACCCGAAATGGGACGAACGGCCGCTGCTGATCGTCGTGCCGCGTGAGAATTGCACGCCGGACGCCTCCGCCTATTCTCGCCTCCTTCGAGGGGCGCATCGCCAAATGGTGGATGCCCAATGACGTGGTCTTCGTCGACGAAATTCCGCATACGGCAACGGGCAAGATCAAGAAAACCGCGCTGCGCGAGCAATTCAGCGACTATACCTTCCCGGAATAGGGCGACGGCATCGGTGAAGACGGTTCGCATCCCGAAGAGGGCATGGTAAGGCCAATGACGGTTCATCAGCCCGGATTGTCGGCCCGCACCATGCACAAGAAGATCCCCGTCCGGCGGTCGCGGCTCGCCGCTGCCAGCCTGTGGAGCGGCCGCATCGCGGTGCCCGTGCTCGTGATCGGCGCGCTCCTTCACCGGCTTGAGCTTGTGTCCACGCCCCAGTTTCTCGTCGTTCTGACGCTCGGCTTCCTGCTCGGCGCCCTTGCGGCCGCGGCCGCGGTGCTTGCGCTTGTCAGCCTGTGGACCCGCGGGGGAACCGGCTGGGCCCGGGCCCTGCGCAGTCTCCTCTACGGCCTGATCGCCCTCTTGCCCGTTTTCGCCGGGCTTTACGGCTTCTGGCGCTATCCGCTGCTGGCCGATGTCAGCACGGACATCGAGGCGCCGCCGGTCCTGCCGCCGGCCGGACCCGGCATTCCCGAGCGCAGCTTCGATACGGGCGAATTGCAGCAGGCGGCCTATCCCGACATCGTCTCGCGCCGCTTTCGCGTGGCGCCGGCCGACCTGCATGCGGCCGCACGCCGGGTCGCGGAACAATCGGGCTGGATCATCACCGCGGAACTGCCGCCCGGCATGCCCGACGAGCCGACCCGCTTTCAGGCGGAAGCGGTCTCGCTGCTCTTTGCCTTTCGCGATGACGTGTCGGTGCGCATCCTTCCCGATCCGGTCGGGGTCGCGCCTCGACATCCGCTCCGCCTCGCGGTTCGCGGAGCATGATCTGGGCGCCAATGCCCGCCGCATTCGCGGCTTCCTGGAAGATCTTGACGCGGTTCTGCTGGCGGCCTTCGGCGCCGTGGAAGCGATCGACGACGACGAGGACGTGCCCGAGCTGCCACCGCTCGATCCGAATGCGCCGCGCGAGGAAGACGACGGCCCTCCGCCGCTCCCCTCCACCAAACCGGAAGACGGCGGCGACCCCGCCCTGTCCGCAACGGATGGCCCTGCGACGGGCGGCGAAGCCGGCGGCATCGCCCCGCTGCCGGACGACATTTCGGAAATCTATCAGGACGATCCGGCGCCCGGCGCCGCGCAACAATAGCCGCTGCAAGGAACGGGGAATTGCCCCCGGCAGCCCGGCATATTCAGGAGACCGCGACCATGCCCTTGACCAACGTCCAGACCCGCGATGTGGAAGCGCTCCTGCATCCCTATACCGCGCTTCACACGCTGCGCGACACCGGCCCGCTGGTGCTCGACCACGGCAAGGGCGTCCACGTCTATGACACCCACGGCAAGGCCTATATCGAGGGCATGTCGGGCCTGTGGTGCGCGGGCCTCGGTTTCGGCGACGAGGAACTGATCGCAGCCGCCAAGGAGCAGCTCGACCGCCTGCCCTATTATCACCTGTTCGGCGGCAAGAGCATGGAGCCTGCGATCGAACTGGCGGAAAAGCTCAAGGAGCTCGCGCCTTTCGAGGCCTCCAAGGTGTTCTTCACCTCCTCCGGCTCGGAGGCGAACGACACCCAGGTGAAGCTTGCCTGGTACTACAACAATGCCCGCGGACGGCCACAGAAGAAGAAGATCATCTCGCGGGTGAAGGCCTATCACGGCGTCACCATCGTCGCCGCCTCGCTCACGGGACTGCCCAACAACCACCGCGACTTCGACCTGCCGGTGGACCGGATCCTGCACACCGATTGCCCGCATGCCTATCGCTTCGCGGAACCGGACGAGGACGACGCCGCCTTTACCGCGCGGATCGTCGCCAACCTGCGCGCCATGATCGAACGCGAGGGCCCGGAGACCATTGCCGCCTTCATCGCCGAACCGATCCTGGGCGCCGGCGGCGTCATCGTGCCGCCCGATGGCTATTACCAGGCGGTGCAGGCGCTTCTGGCCGAACACGACATCCTGTTCATCGACGACGAGGTGATCAACGGCTTCGGGCGCACCGGCAACTGGTGGGGCTGCGAGACCATGGGCTTCGTTCCCGACACGATCTCCTGCGCCAAGCAGCTTGACGTCCGCCTATGCGCCGCTCGGCGCGGTGATGGTGGGCGAGGAGCTGTATGACGCCTTCGTCGAGGAATCGCGCAAGATCGGCGTCTTCGGTCACGGCTTCACCTATGGCGGTCACCCGCTCGGCTGCGCGCTCGGGGTGAAGGCGATCGAGATCTACCAGAAGCGCGGGATCCTCGAGCGGGTGCGCGGCCTGACGCCGCAATTCGAGGCAAGGATGCAGCGCATCGCGGACCACCCGCTCGTTGGCGAAGTGCGCGGCAAGGGGCTGATCGGCGGCGTGGAACTGGTCTCCAGCAAGACCACGCGCGCGCCCTTCGATCCCGCGCTCGCCATCGGCGCGCGCTGCGTCGCCCACGCCCAGAAACACGGCGCGATCCTGCGGGCGGTCGGCGACACGGTGGCGCTCTGCCCGCCGATGATAATCTCCGAGGACGACCTTGACCGGCTGTTCGATTGCCTGGAGGCCGCCCTCAAGGACACGCTCGCGGAGCTGCCGGCGGGACTGCTGAAAGACTAACTTGCTGATTTTTTGTGCAATTTGAGCCTTTCCCGGCAAACAGCCACAGGCCGTTCCCTGCTCCAACTCGCGAATTCTTACAGGGCGAAAAGGAAAGTGACTGGATTCACAAGGTTTTGTGCCCGCATCCTTAGTTTCGTCCAATTCCGAGCCCCACTGTGCTCACGAGCTGACGGGAATACCCCCGGGCCAAACAAACCGACGCTGGACTGTCAAAAATGACCTCGAAGTCACATCAAACTGCCCCTGCCACGCCGCGCCCGAACCTCGACGCGCTTTACAAGCCGGTCGGCATCAAGTCGATCAACGCGGCGGCGCTTTGCAACAAGGGTGCGATGAAGACGGCGAGCGGTTCGGGCAAGTAATCCTGCTCGAGAAGGCCGGCAACCGCCACAGCCCTCGGGCCGTCCGCCGTTGATCGCAACCGGCGGGAGACCAGCGTTGGAAGACCAGCGTCTGGGAACCGGGCGGACCGGTCAGATCATTCAGGACGCGCGGACCGCGCGTCCTGGCGTTTTCCGGAACGCGGGCCTGGCGCGCATCCACGCGAGACGCAACGGTCATCTTCCTCCATCATGCTGCGACGCGGGCCGGAACGCCACCGACCAGGGAGCGCAGCGGGAGTGCAAACGCGATGATGATCGCCTATGTGCGTGACGGGGCCGGACTGCGCCCCGCCACGAGCCAGTCCGGGAAAACGCCGATCCCGGCGGAAGCCGTCTGGCTCGACCTTTCCTCACCCGACGCCGCCGAACGCCGCGCCGCCAGCGACTGGGTCGGCGCGCCCGTGCCCAGCGGCGAGGACATCGGCGCGATCGAGACCTCCGAGCGGCTCTACGAGGCCGGCGGCGCGCTGGTGATGACGGCGGTGCTGCCGCTGATCGCCCGCGATCCCAATCCGATGGTGTCCACCCTCAAGATCGTCGCAACGCCCGAGCGGATCGTGACGATCCGCCAGAGCGAGACGCTTTCCGTCGATCTTGCCGCGCGCCGTCTCGCGGCCGGCATGGTACAGGCCGCGAGCGGCATCGACATTCTCTTCGCCCTGCTCGACGCCATCGCCGACCGCGCCGCGGATGTGATCGAGGAGGCCTCTGCCGAATTCGACGCGATCTCGAGCGCCGTGTTCGGCCAGGGCATCGACAGCCGCAAGGCCGCCTCCTACAAGGCGACGATCCGACAAATCGGAGAGATCGGCCTCAAGGTCGCGCGCATGCACGATTGCTGCGCCAGCCTCGAGCGGCTGTTCGTCTATCTGACGCTCCACGCCAAGACGCTGCGGCTCACCGGCGCCCAGCGCAGTCAATGCAAGGCGCTCGGCCGGGACATCCGCTCGATCCGCGAGCATGCCAATGCGCTCGACGCCAAGCTCAACTTCCTGCTCGATGCGACGGTCGGCCTGGTCAATCTGGAGCAGAACCAGATCATCAAGATCTTCTCGGTGCTCGCGGTGGTGTTCCTGCCGCCGACGCTGATCGCCTCGATCTACGGCATGAATTTCGAGGGCATGCCGGAATTGTCCTGGACCTACGGTTATCCGTTCTCGATCCTCATCATGATCGCCTCGG
Source organism: Tetraselmis striata (assembly GCA_006384855.1). Taxonomy (NCBI): domain Eukaryota; kingdom Viridiplantae; phylum Chlorophyta; class Chlorodendrophyceae; order Chlorodendrales; family Chlorodendraceae; genus Tetraselmis; species Tetraselmis striata. The sequence continues at coordinate 33,692 of VCJN01000772.1, forward strand.
TGCTTGTGACCTTCCTGTATTTCAGGTGGAAGAAGCTTCTGTAGCCCCGGCAGGGGCATCGCGGTTGCGGCGGTAGAGCACCACCGGATCGCCGCGATAGCTCGTGTGCGTCCACATCCGAAAGCCCACCCGCTCCGCCAGCCGCAGCGAGGGACGGTTGTCCGGGGAAATCAGACATGCCACACAGGGCCGCGCGAGATTCGCGTCGCCCCAGGCAAGAATCGCCCGGACGGCCTCGCTCGCAAGACCGCGACCGTGCCACTGCGGCGAGACCAGCCAGCCGATTTCCGCATGGTCGGACAGGGACGGCACAATGTCGCGCTGATAATCGGCAAGCCCGGCCTCGCCGACAAAGGCACCGGTGGCCCGGTCCTCAAGAGCCCAGTAGCCGAAGCCGAGCATGTGCCAGTGTCCGGCGTAGCGCAGCAGTCGCCCCCAGGTCTCCTCGCGCGTGGCCGGCTTTCCGGTGATATGGCGCACGACATCGATGTCGCCCCACAGGGCATGGCAGGCGGCAAGGTCGTCCGGCCGGTGGGCGCGCAGGCGCAGGCGCGCTGTCAGGATCTCGGGCGGAGAGGAAAAACCGGGGCGCGTCATGAAGAAACCTGTCGGCTGAAACGGCGGGATGGCGGGCCGGCGCGGCCGCTGCCTCCTGATAACCCGCTGCGGGAAAATCGGAAACGAAATCGCAAATTGAACGGACTCACATTTTGTTAAGGCTTCTCCTTCACCCTGTTGCAAAGGCGTCACATCGACCGACGGTTGAACGATGCGCTGCGGGGTCCCTTGCCCCGCGCCGGCTGCGGGACTTCGCCCCATGACACACACACGCTTTGCTCTTCTTGCCAAGATCGCCCCGCGCAGCGGGGCTTGCGTTGCGCTTGCGTTGCTCGCCGGGGCTTGCGGCGGCGTGTCCATGCCCGTGGGCAGTGCCGACATCACCACGCCGCTGGATCTCACCGGCTCGATTTCTGGCCAGCAAAACGACGCCGACGTCGACATCAGCCGGCAGGACCGGGCCGTGATCGCCAAGGCCATCGCCACCGCCCGCGATGGCGCCGTCGGCGCGCCGCCGTTTGCGTGGAACAACCCGCTGAGCGGCAATTCCGGCACGATCGTCGCCCTCGCCGACGAGACAGTCGCCACGGGCACCGGCTGCGCGCGCTTCGAGACCACCGCCAACACCATCGGCGGCGTGCGCGCCTATCAGGGCGTTGCTTGCCAGGATGCCATGCAGGACTGGGCCGTGATCCAGTTGATGGCAAAGGACGGCACAGCGGCCGACAGCGACGGCACCGCTTTCCCGAACGGCTGAGCCGAACGCGGACGGGCAAATCGACATCTGGATTTTATTCCTATCAATTCCCATATGGCTCTTGAGCACAACACGGGTATATACCCGTCCTGACACTTCCTAACCGCGGTCGGAGCCATGCGTGACCCTTACAGCGTCCTCGGCGTCAGCAAGTCGGCGAGCGAGGCGGACATCAAGCGAGCTTACCGGAAGCTCGCCAAGACCTATCATCCGGACCAGAATGCCGACAATCCGTCGGCCAAGGACCGCTTTTCCGAGGCGAGCCAGGCCTATGAGATCCTGGGCGACAAGGAGAAGCGCGCCCAGTTCGACCGTGGCGAGATCGACGCGGACGGAAAGCCGCGCTTTCAGGCCCACGGCTTCGACGGCTTCAGCGACAGCGACATCTTTCGCCAGGCGCGCGGCCAGCGCGGCTTCCAGCAGGGCCAGGGCGGCGGCTTCGACGATATCCTGAACGACATTCTCGGCGGCTTCGGCGGACGGGCCCGCGGCGGCGGTTTCGGCGCCGGCGCAGGCCCCGGCATGGGCGCGGGAATGGGCGGCGGCCGCGGGCCTCAGCCAAAGCGCGGACAGGACGCCCAGATCACCGCCCGCGTCACGCTCGAGCAACTCGTGCACGAGCGCAAAGCGAGAGTGACGCTGCCGAACGGCAAGGCGGTCGACGTCAAGCTGCCCGACGGGACCGTCGACGGCGAGAAGATCCGCCTGCGCGGCCAGGGGCACCCGGGCGAGCACGGCGGCGGCACCGGCGATGCCATCGTCGAGGTGCGGCTGGCGCGCCATGCGCTGTTCACGCCGTCCGACGACGACCTCAAGCTCGAGCTGCCGATCACCCTCTATGAAGCCGTGCTTGGCGAGAAGGTCCGCGTTCCCACACTCGACGGGGCGGTCAACCTCACGATCACGCCGAAGGCCGCAGGCGGCAAGACGATGCGGCTGAAGGGCAAGGGCCTGCCGAACAAGAACGGCGGGCGCGGCGACCTGCTGGTCACCCCGCGCATCGTGCTTCCCGAGGAAGACGACCAGGAACTGGCGACTTTGATGCGGGCCTGGAAGGAATTGCGGCCCTACCGTCCGCGCGGTCCCGAGTTCGGCTGACGGAGCGCCTCCACCATGGCCACACCGCCGAATAAACCCCGCCGTCCGGCCCATGACGAAAACCGCCATCCCGTGCTGCACGGGCTGGCGCTTTTCGTTTGCGTCGCGGCCTTTCTCGGCGCACTGTTCTGGAAGGCGATGGGCTGGTAGGCCCAGCCTTCCTGCCCGCTCAGCCCTTGGCCTTGCCGAGGTTCGCCGGCGGTACGCTGTCGTCGGGCACGAAGAAATCCGGCATCAGCGGTTGCGACGGATCCACCCGGTACTGATCGAAATCCGTGACGCCGCGCGACGCCAGGAACGTGTCGTCGATCAGGAAATTGCCGGTGAACTCCCAGGCCGGGCTGGTGAAGATCGCATAGGCGGCATCGGAGAGGATCTTCGGCGTCCGGCTCTTGGACACCATGTCGTCGCCGCCGATGATGTTGCGCACCGCGGCGGTCGCGATCGTCGTGCGCGGCCACAGCGCATTGACCGCAATGCCCTTGCTCTTGAGCTCTCCCGACAGACCCAGCACGGCAAGGCTCATGCCGTATTTCGCGATCGCATAGGGCGTGAAGGGGGCGAACCATTTTTCGCTCATGTCGAGCGGCGGCGACAGCATCAGGATGTGCGGATTGGCCGCCTGCTCCAGATAGGGGATCGCATGTTTCGAACAGGCAAGCGTTCCGCGCGTGTTGATCTGATGCATCAGGTCGAAGCGCTTCATGTCGGTGTCGGCGAGCGGGGTGAGCTGGATCGCGCTGGCGTTGTTCACCAGGATGTCGATCCCGCCGAACCGCTCGGCCGTCTCCGCCATCGCCTGTTTCACGCGCTCGTCGTCGCGCACGTCGACCAGAAGCGGCAGCGCCTGCCCGCCCGCCGCCTCGATCTCCTCGGCGGCGGTAAAGATCGTGCCTTCGAGCTTGGGGTGCGGCTCCGCCGTCTTGGCGGCGATGGCGACATTGGCGCCGTCGCGTGCCGCCCGCAGGGCAATCGCCTTGCCGATGCCGCGCGATGCGCCCGTGATGAAAAGGGTCTTTCCCTCAAGTGACATTTTGTCCTCCCGGCAGGCGCCACCCGCGCCCGCTTTGCTGATGAGACGTATGCGCTTCCAGGATCCTCAGCCGGTCTTTCCCGCCTTGTCGAGGAAGGCGGCGAAGGCCCTGCGGGCGGTGTCCGACCGCAGGCACTCGGCAAACAGCCTGATTTCCTCTTCCATGCGCTCGCGAAGCGCGGACCGGTCGCCGATGAGGAGCGACCGCGACAGCCGCATCGCCTCCGCCGGCTTGGCGGCAATCGCGCGGGCGCAGGCAAGCGCGCGCGCCTCCAGATCCTCTTCCGGCGCGATGTGATTGACGAAGCCGGCTGCCTTGGCCATCACCGGATCGAAGCTTTCGCCGAGACACAGCAGTTCGAAGGCGCGGCTGTGGCCCATGCGCGCCGGCGCCAGCAGGCTGGCTCCCGCCTCCGGCACCAGCCCCAGGTCGATGAAGGGCGTCTTGAAGAGCGCCCTGGGGCTTGCGAACACCATGTCGCAGTGAAACAGCATGGTCGTGCCGACGCCGATGGCGAGGCCGTCGACGGCGGCGACGATCGGCGTCTCGCAGGCGGCGAGCGCGCGCAGGAAGCGCACCACCGGCGCGTCGGCCATGTTGCCGTCGGCGGCGAACGCCAGAAAGTCGGCGATATCATTGCCCGAGGTGAAGGCCCCCGGAACGCCGCACACGAGATGCACGCGCACCTCCGGGTCGGCGTTGCCGCGCTCCAGCGCCTCAGCCAGTGCGGTATACATCTCGCCCGTCAGCGCGTTCTTTTTCGCCGGGCGGTTGAGGCGCAGCGTCTCCACGCCCGCCTCCCTGTGGATCTCAATCATCGTGGTCCTCGTCAGCTGCGGTTGACCGTCAGAAATGCCGAAGGGCGGCCCCCGCCTCAGGCCGCCGGATCATAGGCAAGCACGGCTGCGGAGGCCTGCAGGACCTGCGCCTTGAGTGCCGCCGCCTCGCCCAGATGGGCGGCGGCGAAATAGCGCGCAAGATGAACGCGACGGGCGCCGGCCGGCGTGTTGTCGCCCAGGCTTGCAAGCGCGCCCTTGGCAAGCATCGCGCCGCCGAAAACCGTGCCCAGCAGGCGCAGGAACGGGGTCGCGCCGGCGAGCGCTTCCGCCTGGCGTCCCTGGCCGAGTGCGTCCAGCAGCCAGTCGACCGTTTCGCGCAGATGCGCGATGGCCGTCTCAAGCTGCCGTCCGGTTCCGGAAAGGCCGGCCTCCGCCGCGCACGCCGATGCGGCGATCGCATCCAGCTCCGCCATCAGCCCGCGGATTGCCTCGCCGCCGGACAGCGGCAGCTTGCGCGCGACAAGGTCGATGGCCTGAATGCCATTGGTGCCCTCGTAGATCGGCGCGATGCGCGCGTCCCGCAGGTGCTGGGCGGCGCCGGTCTCCTCGACGTAGCCCATGCCGCCGTGGACCTGAACACCGATCGAGGCCACCTCCACGCCGATGTCGGTCGAAAGCGCCTTGGCGATGGGGGTGAGCAGCGCGGCCCGGTCGCTCCAGCGGCCGCGCACGGCGGCGTCGCCGTCGAGACGCGCCATGTCGAGCGCATGCGCGGTGCAAAAGCATGTCGCGCGCGCCACCTGTGTCCAGGACTGCATGTCCAGAAGACTGCGCTGAATGTCGGGATGGTTGGCGATCGGGCTCATGCCCTCGCCCGTCTCGCCCGGCGCGCGCCCCTGACGGCGCTCCAGCGCATAGGCGAGCGCCTGCTGCGTCGCCCGTTCGGCCACACCAAGCCCCTGGATGCCGACCGAGAGGCGGGCGTTGTTCATCATCGTGAACATGCAGGCAAGGCCCCGGTTTTCCTCGCCGATCAGCCAGCCGACGGCGCCCCCCTCGTCGCCATAGACCATGGTGCAGGTGGGCGAGGCATGAATGCCCAGCTTGTGCTCCATGCCGGCGCAGCGCACATCGTTGCGCGCGCCCAGCGAGCCATCGTCCTCGACGAAGAACTTCGGCACCAGGAACAGCGAAAGCCCGCGCGTGCCGGCCGGCGCGTCCGGCAGGCGCGCCAGGACCAGATGGACGATGTTGTCGGTGAAATCATGCTCGCCGTAGGTGATGTAGATCTTCTGTCCGAAAATCCGGTAGGTGCCGTCGTCAGCCCGTTCGGCGCGCGCGCGCAGGGCGTTGAGATCGGACCCGGCCTGCGGTTCGGTCAGGTTCATCGTTCCCATCCATTCGCCCGAGATCAGCTTGGGCAGATAGGTCTCGCGCAGCTCGGCCGTCGCGTGTTTTTCAAGCGCCTCGACCGCGCCCATCGTCAGGGTCGGACCGATGGCAAAGGCCATGGAGCCGAAGTTCCACATTTCGAGCGCGGCGGCGTGAAGCATCATCGGCAGGCCCTGCCCGCCGTATTCCGGCGCACCGGTGAGCGCGTTCCAGCCGCCTTCGCTCCAGGCGCGATAGGCCTCCTTCCAGCCCGGCGGCATGGTGACCACGCCATCGGCCAGCCTGGCGCCGACCCGGTCGCCTACGGCATTCAGCGGGACGATTTCCTCCGCCGCGAAACGGCCCGCCTCTTCCAGAATGGCATCCACCAGATCGCCCGACAGATCTCCTGCCCCCTCTTGCGCGACGACATCGGCAAGGCCGGCGACTTCCTTCAGGGTGAATGCGATTTCCGAAACAGGAGGACGAAACATCCGGCGAAATCCTTCTTCTTTGTTTTCGCGGGCCGCTTGACGGATCGCAGCAGAGACCGCAGAACCGGCCCGGCAGTTGGCAGGGCGGAGGATGGTCCCTGTTGACGTAAACGTCAACACTCGAGACTTACCCGAGGCGTCTGCGCCCTTCGCGTTTCAGCCACCCCTATTCGACCCGACAGGCACATCCGCATGCTCCGCTGGACCTTATCTCCCGACGTGTCCGATCCCGGCGATCTGCCGGAATTCGCGCAAACCGTTGCGGCACTCAAGGCCGGGCGGCTTGTCGGCGTACCGACGGAAACGGTCTACGGGCTTGCGGCCGACGCCAGCAACCCTGCCGCCTGTGCCGCGATCTTCGCCGCCAAGGGCCGGCCTCATTTCAACCCGCTGATCGCGCATGTGGAAAACCTTGAGGCCGCGCAACGCCACGCGGTGTTCGATACGCGCGCGCTGGCGCTCGCCAGCGCCTTCTGGCCGGGTGCACTGACGCTGGTGCTGCCGAAGCGCGCCGACAGCCCGGTCTGCGACCTGGCCACGGCCGGTCTCGGCAGCATCGCACTCAGGGTCCCGGCAGCGCCGGTGATGCGGGCGCTCGCACGCTCCGTCGGCGCGCCGCTGGCCGCGCCGAGCGCCAACCGCTCCGGGCGCATTTCCGGAACAACGGCGGATGCGGTTGCCGACGACCTCGGTCCCGCGCTTGCGGTGCTGATCGACGCCGGACCGACGCCGGTGGGCGTGGAATCGACCATCATCGGCCTGACCGGGCCGGACCCGGTCCTGCTGCGGCCGGGCGGCATTGCCCGGGAGCGCATCGAGCAGGTGCTCGGCGCACGCCTTGCCGCGCCGCGCCCCTCCGCTGACACTTCCGAGGCACCGGTTGCGCCGGGCATGCTGAGCTCTCACTACGCCCCCGGCGCAAGCGTGCGTCTGGACGCAACCCACGTCCTGCCCGGCGAGGCGCTGCTCGCCTTCGGCGCCGACCTTCCCGAAGGCGCCGACACGGCCGTTGCCGTGGAAAACCTGAGCCCTGCCGGCGATCTCACGCAGGCCGCGGCACGGCTGTTCCAGGCCCTGCGCCGTCTCGATGCTTCGGGAGCGCGCAGCATCGCCGTCATGCCGATCCCGGAAGAGGGTCTTGGCGAGGCGATTAACGACCGGCTGCGCCGCGCCGCGGCCCCGCGCCCGGCGTCCTGAGGCGTCTGCGCTCCTGCCAGCAACGCGGCGCTGAAATTTTCACAATAAATTCGCCTCTGGATTGTCATTTTTTACACTACGACACCGCGTCAGGGAAATTTTATTTCCCAATTCGC
>VCJN01000773.1:0-56223 GCA_006384855.1 Tetraselmis striata
CGAATAAATTGATCGCTGCTGCCCAACCAAACGGCCGGTATTGTAGACGCCCTGCAAGGATTTTATTTAGAGCTGTGTTCTTGGGGTTTCCTTTTTCCTCCCTGCCATTAGGGTATGCGGATGCCGACACCAATACTGGTGCTTTAGCACTGGTGCTAAAAACTATGGTGCTTTAGCACGGGCGGGTCTTTCTTTGGCACTCACTAGTGCCTCGGGCAAATATGTTGTATGGCATACATATGCACCACGAGTATACAACACGGGTCGCGTCGGCATCATTAAAGGATTTTAACTACGTACTACTGATACTATATAGGCCGCGCTCCTAACAGAAGCGTTGCCCTCTAAGATGCTGAAGCTCGTTGAACCAGCATCACACCAGCCACCGGTTCCGGCCAAGGCACTGCGGAGGTGCAACCATCAGCCGGCAACCGACCGGGGAAGAAAGTTCTTGAGGTTTCGGGTTTGGGAACGGGAGGGTTGACCGGCTGCGGCCTAGTACGTGGGGCGATGGACCCCGTACGCCGTGAGCTCCTGGGCGGTCATGTGGCAGTGGCGGCTCCATCACGCGACGCCCTTGCGCCTCTTGATGCTCGGAGTGCACAGAGGTATTTGTCACACTCCGGGAACTTGTAGGAGATCCAGCCCACCTTGTTGTCGTCAAAACTGCACACAGTGCAGCGGGCGGACGTTTTGGCATTGCTGTTGCCGGGGCGTTTGCGGACTGGTCGCAGTCGGACGGAACAAGAGCTGCGGCGGTGAAACGCGACGGAGGCACGGCGATCGGACCAGCGTTGTTCGGCATAGGGACACAAGAAACAACCGGCGCCACGACCATGGCGCTGCCGGAGATGTCTTGAAACGTGAGGTCATGGGCATGGCGTAGCTTGCCTCGAGTAGTTCGGGACGGGGCTGGTCGGCAGGGCCGACTGACCTGCGCGCCTGCGGGGCGCAGACCAATCGGCCGGTGTTGTTATATTTCCAAAAAAAACGAATTCCGATTATTAAACAGCTTGATGCGATCGCACGGGCGCTCCGCCCACACGCGTCGACATAATCCTCACATGCCGACGACATATGATACATGCAAGGTATTAGACGAGTGTTGGGTGGTATGGGAGTCACACCTGAGGCAGCGTGCCGGCGCCGGTGGATTACAACTTTAGCACGTTGATGTCTCGGGGGACTGGATGCCATCGTCCCACATGATGCGGAATGTGTTGTTCGCGACAGACTCCACTATTTCTCCAAACTTCATAGCCCTCTGTTGGCGTAATCTGCTGGGGGCAAGGGCTTGATATGGCCCATGACGGGCGGCTACACGGCTCTTGAGCTGAACAGGTTGTCTCATGGTGAATCGGTGGGTTAGGAATGGTGGCCGCTTTGCACTGCCAGATCAGCCGACCCGAGCGGTCCCGGACCAACTTAAGTATCCTTGGTATGGGAGTCACACCTGAGGCAGCGTGCCGGCGCCGGTGGATTACAACTTTAGCACGTTGATGTCTCGGGGGACTCGATGCCATCATCCCACATGATGCGGAATGTGTTGTTCGCGACGGACTCCACTATTTCTCCAAACTTCATAGCCCTCTGTTGGCGTCAGCTGTTGGGGACGGACAAGGGCTTGATATGGCCCATGACGGGCGGCTACACGGCTCTTGAGCTGAATAGGCTGTCTCATGGTGAATCGGTGGGCTAGGAATGGTGGCCGCTTTGCACTGCCAGATCAGCCGACCCGAGCAGTCCCGGACCAACTTAAGTATCCTTGGTATGGGAGTCACACCTGAGGCAGCGTGCCGGCGCCGGTGGATTACAGCTTTAGCACGTTAATGTCTCGGGGGACTCGATTCCATCATCCCACCTGATGCGGAATGTGTTGTTCGCGACAGACTCCACTATTTCTCCAAACTTCATAGCCCTCTGTTGGCGTAATCTGCTGGGGGCAAGGGCTTGATATGGCCCGTGACGGGCGGCTACACGGCTCTTGAGCTGAATAGGCTGTCTCATGGTGAATCGGTGGGTTAGGAATGGTGGCCGCTTTGCACTGCCATATCAGCCGACCCGAGCAGTCCCGGACCAACTTAAGTATCCCATTTGGGGCCCCCTGTACCTCCCCTGCCGCCCTTGTGGTCATCATGCCAATTTTGCCCACAGTGCCGGGCCCATACTTCTGTTGTACATATGCAACATTAGTTGTATATGTATACAATCAACATATTTCCTCGAGGCACTAGTGCTTTAGTACTGAGAGCCGATGTACGGCACTTTGCGTGCCACTCACGGCAAGACCGGCGGTCACCCCGTACCCATCAAATCTTCTAAAATCATCATCGTCCGCTAGACAGGACCACTCTCTTAGTTTTGTGTTGGCCTCCTGCCCGCAAAACACGAACTCGCGGTTTCGGACCATGCATAGTGTTCATGCCCTTGGAAACGGTACTAAACCATCCGTCCTCCGCTCGCGATGCTGCGTTATGACCGGCTCGTCAAGCTGAGGCTCCTCTTTTCGTTGTTCTCCACGTGGCTCTCTCCCCGATGACCCCTTTCAGATGTCTAGCAGCGGCTCACCTACCGCCCCCAAGATGGTCGACGTCGGCAAGGCGGCAGCTTTCGGGGGTGTCGGAACGACAGCCACTGAGGCAGACTTCATCGAGGCGGCGCGTCGTAAGGCGGAAGATATAGGAATGAAGCAACTCATCCAGGATAAGCTATGCAGGTTCTTCACTACTCAAGAGACTCCTATGCCGCCGGCAGCCGACGGTGAAGCGGACACCATTCCGGGCGGGAACGAGTCCCGCGCCGGTGGTCAGGACCAAAACGGCAGTGCACCCTTTGCCCTTTCGAGCGAACCACACTACCTTGACCGGAAAACCGCCCTCACCACGGCTCTGCCCGGTTTCGAGAACGGGATGCCTCCCGATAGTCTGCGACGCCCCGGGCTCTTCCCCATCGCCCTCGACCGTGTGTTCGACTACATGCTTGGCAACCCCCGCCTCCAGCCGGCAGCAAATGGGTACTACCACGCCGCATGTTACATGACTTTCATCGCTTGCTCGACAATCGAGCTACGCAAGCTGTTGGCGGCGACATGCGTCACCGAGGGAATTACTCCAGCTTTCGGGCGGAGGCTTGCGGGCGGCCGTCGTCCGCAGCATGATGGGTAGAGGCCATCGACGACGGCCATCGGTTCCGTCCGGCATATTATCTCTGCAAGCGCACTGGGGAACACATATGCCCCACATCGACATGTTTGCGCTCGACGTCGTACGGGAGCGCTACCTCCGCCTCGCCACAGAGAACATGCGGTCGCCCGAGTTTTCCGAGCTATTAGAGCTCCACAAGGACCGCGTCTAAGACGCCAACATCGCGAGCGCCGCAGAAACCACCGCCCGCCAGCGCTTCGGCGAAGCCCTACTCCGGCGCAACGACAGCGACCGGGACGGCGGCGGCGGCAGCCGCGAAAACTTCTAGATCACGGGTCCGGGGCGCGAAGCGGCGGCGCCACGAGTCGCCTTTGCGACATACGCCATCAAGGACTCTGGTAAGGGCAAGGCGAAGGTTGAGGCCCCTTCTGTCGACATGGCGGCCGAATGATGGGGTGCTCGTGGGGTGCTCCCGCATGTTGCTTCGTCGTGTGCTTAAAAGCACCTACCAGGGGCTTGTCCAACCCCATTCTCCTTTGTCGCGCCGCACCCACCATGGGGTCGCGGCGCAACAGCCGCATCCACCTTCCGACCCCGCACTTGGTTCAATTTCGCGGGTCTGCTTCTCCGCTTTCTATCGCCCCTCCCAAACGCTTGTGATAAAGCCAAAGCACCTTTATTTTCGGAATTATACCCCCCCCCCCCCCCCCCCCCCCCCGGCCCCCCTCCTCCTCTCGAAAGTGTATATGGTTAAGGAAAGCCCCGGGTATAGGCGACGCTCCGCTGTAAGTCGCTATATATATAGCCGTAAGCAAGCACGCAAATAATTGCCGAAGCATTCCGCAAGACTACAATATTTTTTTGAAGATATTACTGACGGAGTACTGTATCGCCATTCCCAACTCGGCGGCGGGAACTTTCACCGTCTAAAATACTGCTCTTTCTTGCTCATTTACCCGCGGCACTGACCGAGATGAAATAAAGGTCTGCCCTAATACCGGTCCGGGCGTCATCGGTCCATTCGGGTACCGTATTAATGCGAGTTCGAGCAAAGCCCCTTGTTGCGGCGAGCAAAGCATTTTGGGAGTGCAATATATTATTATATGTGCAACGAAAAAGGCCGTGTCGAGCTCGGATCCAACGATTGCATTGCGGGCTGCAGAGCGCCACAAAATCCAAAAGTATGACGAGGGTGTCCGAAACGCCGCCGGCATGCTTCGCTTTTTTCCTTTCGCCGTTTCCGAGCTCGGCTCGCTGGCCCCGCACGCTCAGCCTTCTTGGTGGAGCTCGCGAAAGCTTGCCACACACACACTGGCCAGAAAATCGGCCAGCTCTTGTCTACGTGGCGCCGCCGTTTCTCCTTGCTCATCAACATGGCACATGCAGACGTTGTTGGCGGGGTCGTGGCGGCGCGCGCAGCACGTGATGGTGCTCCTGCGCCTGCGTCGCGTCGCTCGTCGACCTGTATTGATATTACCCAGGTCATTGGCTGCAAGCGTCCTCTCCGCGGCTGATGGCCTACCCCGGGCGGTGGTCCCCATTGGTTTCATGTTCCCCTTTCGGTCTATCTGGTCGTTTCTTGGCTTCAGTAGTGCTTCCCTTGGCCCTTTGCTTCCTGGCAGCTTGGCGACTTCGTGGTTCCCTTGGCTCTTCCTTGGTTCTTGCCTCCCTGGCCTCGTGCTGGACCTTGGTTCCAGGCTTATGTCTCTCTTTTGCTCGCAACCTTTCATAGTTGCTTTTAGTTCTGTTTGTAGCGCGCATATATATATGTTTAAGCCCTGATAGAAACAGAATCAAAAAAGGCAGTCTCAGGGAGGGCCAACGCCATAGCTGGAAATTTCCCATTCCCAGTAAATTCTAGGGAGAATGGAGGGTGGAACCCCGCCCGCGCGATAAGGTCAGCTAAATCCTCGGGTGCTGACGCAGCCTGACTACTAATAAAATCCATAAACTCCGAAACTAATGATCCAAAATTATGGCGGTGATACCCCCACCGCGGATGAAACTCGACTAACATATGCTCGATTGTCTCAGATTCACTTCTACCGCACGCAGCGCGGCAGTGTTCAAGGAACCGCTCCGGCGTGGCGTGAACCCGGACCAATCGGCGGGCAGTGGGAAGTAAACCCGGTAGCGTAATTGTATCATAGTATGTGCAGCCCGGACACAACCCCCGCAGGGACACCCATGCCGTACTATGGCAAAGGGTTTTACGCATACGATGCATCAACATATATAGGGGGCGCCCACGGGTACTTTATAGGCGGGGCCCACAGCTCTGATGCTGATGCTGGCTCAAGTGCCCCCCCCCCCCCCCCCCCCCCCCCCCACTTTCCGACGATTATCAATATCGTATAATAATCCGGAAGTGTACATAAAAACGGGGAAATGCTGACGGTCCGGCAGCGTGTCGACAACAATCAACCTATCTAGAAAGGCAGTTGTTGTGCGCATTGCCCCATGCCCTTCCAACTAAGCGGGCCAGGCGATAAGTGATACCAGTATCGTCATGATTAATATTGCATATGTGACCAACACTGGCCATTTCGGCATGTATGGCCGGGAGGAGGCGAACCTTTTGTTCAGGCGAGCAAGGATTCGATGAATAATTTGTTCACTACTTATTGGAGTGTTTGTCTGATTGCCCCGCGCGCTGCTTGATACACGGCAGGTACGCGGTTGAAGTAGAAATGAATAAAGAACATACTAGTGCCCTGCATCCCGGCTCGCCACACCTGCTGTCACACTATGTTTTGCGCGGATGCAAATGGTTCTTTGCAATATGTGCTGCGACTGATGTGCTGACAGGGAAGCAGTAGGAATACGACGCGCACTTCACTGCAGCATTGCCATTATCATCAGTGCGTGGCGAAAAGCTGTGGCATCAGCAGTATAAATATCCGCAGCCTTGCGTATTTCCAGTGCCGGCTGCCATCCCCAAACGGCTCAATCGCGGAGGTGATGGTGAGTGGAAGTGCTCGGAGCATCTTACAGTGGGAGCAGCGAGCCGGGCTCGAGCTGCGGGGACTGTGGACAGGAAGAGAGTGGACATAGAGCGCCCGGCGGGCCGGGATATGGGCACGCGTCGGGCCGGGAGACAGGTGCGCACGTGGAAAGGCGCGTGACCATGCGTCCGGGCGGTGCTAGGGTATCGGACGGTGCTAGGGTATCAGGCAGATCCCAACAGCCCCCCTCAATTGCACACGGAGGTCTGCAGTTCACTGCTGAACCGCTGCGTGCAATTGGAACATCAGTGGGAATCTGCTCTTGAGTAATCCCTAGCATTTGTATTTAAGCGACCACCCTACATCTGTTCTTGTGCGACTCTTCGTGCCACCTATGACTGGCTTCTTGGCCGCCGTCGTAGTAGCGCAGTTGACGAGGTTTGCTGCCTCATTGCGACGCTAGCCCCATTGCGCACGCACGCCTCCAGGCCAAAGGGCAGATAGCCAACGCAGTCGGGGGAACCCCTGTAGCTCATACACAGGCTGCTCGTAGCTGGGCTGCCTGTAGGCAGGCTGCTGATCTGGATGGTGCACTCGCCCTCCTTGCGGTCGTTACTTCGCTCGGCGATGATGCAACGGCAGTAGCAGCTGTCGGGCGCGGCGCGGAAGTTGGTGTTCTTGCACGCCCAGCCGCCGCACTGGCTGGCCTTGTCGCCGTTGCCGTCGGTGGCCATGAAGCTCTGCGCAGTACGCGCAAGGGTCGTCGCAGCGGCCGCCCATAGGATCCACGAGCGCGGTGTCGTAGATGCGCGTTCTCGCTTGGCGGCCTGCGGAGAAGTCGCCCTGGCCTGTGACGATCTGCTGCCGCTGTGTGAAGCACGAAGCACCGCACGAAACACTAAGTACTGCACGACGAAGTGGATGCCCGCTGCGCGGCACGGCGTCGGCGGCAAGAGCACCACAATGCTTCCGGTAAGTGGAACCGGTATGCGGGATGACACAGGCGGGACCTGTGTAGGTAGACGCCTGGCTGGGTAGCCGTAGTCGGGTTGCTTGGAGATGTGTGCTGCGATGTTGGGAGCGCTCGTATGCATTGTCCCCTGCACTCGCGGTCGACGAAAGGCCAGCAGCACCACACCGGTCTTCCACTCCGGCGAAGGTGGCAGGCGGGACGTTCCACTGTGTTGTCGCTGTCCGCCGGGTACGGGGATCCAAATCCAAATCTAAATCTAAAAGCTAAGCACGGTGACGTGTCCGGGAGACTTGTCTGTTGACCGCAGCCCCGGAGGCTGGCTCTCTCGGGCCGGCAAGCGGAGCCCCGATACGGTGCTGTCGGGAGGGTTGTGTACTGGCCCCGGAGACTCAGCGTGCATCCCTCACCCCTTGTGGGCCTGTTTTCGGCACCATTGTGGCAGCCGCCTCAGCCGTGTTTTGAACTACTCCGGACGTGCGCCGAACGCACGGACTTCTCCCTGCACCCCGCTCGCGCCCACGTGACGTGTGAGGGCCCACAACCTAAACGGCTTAACCGCGGAGGTGATGGTGAGTGGAAGTGCTCGGAGCATCTTACAGTGGGAGCAGCGAGCCGGGCTCGAGCTGCGGGGACTGTGGACAGGAAGAGATTGGAAATACAGCGCCCGGCGGGCCGGGATATGGGCACGCGCCGGGCCGGGAGACAGGTGCGCGCGTGGAAAGGCGCGTGACCATGCGTCCGGGCGGTGCTAGGGTATCGGGCGGTGCTAGGGTATCAGGCAGATCCCACCAATCCCGGCAGTATGTATATCTGCTAGCTGATTGCAGGTAGTTTAATAGCGGCAACCAACATCAGATGCTGGCCTGCGGGTTGGATCCTATTAATGTCGTCAGAATTCTGTAATCTTCTGCATGCATACATACCCCGTACGGTAACAGGATATGCGTACCTCTATTCCGACCCCCCTTCCCCTACCCCAATCCTTCTCGCTCCCCCTACGTATGTGTAGGTTTGTGCGTGCCTGCGTGCGCGTATATGTAAGCCTTCGATGCACCTGCCTGGATCTCATTGGCACAAAGTGCAGCTGGGCAGACGCCGTTGCGGCAGACACAAAGCCACTGATGACGAACAGTGAAACAATTTGGTGCTGCCTGAGTACGAAGGAATCATATTTCATACCCGGTGCATGAGCAAAGAAAGCAAGGATGATACACAGCGTAGCTATCAACCAACCCTTTCACCGTTTTAGCTAAGCACGGATTGCCTAGCAGCTTTCAGGACCGTTGTTATTCCATTGCCATGGATAGTCATTCAGCATAAGAGAAAAGATTCACACCCTGTGAGTGTGTACACAGCCTATGTTGTAGTGCTTTCGTACTGTCTCCACATGCAGATGATGAATACCCTGCCGGCGCCATAACTGCTGGCATGCAGTGTGGTTTAACGTGGGCACAATGCAACGCAGGGCAGATTTCTGAAGCCATGATATGTATTTACACAACTGCCATCGCAGTGGAGAGGTATGCATAATTGCATATACCATATACGTTCATGTTGAACGCACTTTTGAGGGTACTGAATATCGCCTTATCATTATATACCTGTGCGTTGCTCTTTGATCCAGGTTGCGAGCATGAATGCTGCTCTACTTCCCAAACTGTTCCTGCCTCGTCACGCACTCTGGGCACAGAGGGGCACACTGCCGGTCCACGTTCTGGTCGAAAATGAACTTCGCCTGGTCAGGCGTGCACTTGTTGGTGCCAAAGTCGATTATCTGCCCGCAGCCCGGGTTGATCCTCTTGGCGTTGTCTGCAGCGCTGGAGCACCCGGTCTTGGCAAAGGTGTCGCACACCTGCTGGATAGCGTCCACAGTCTTGTCCTCCTGAAAGGAGAAGGCTGCGAAGCTGTTGTCGAGACACTCCTGGGCGACAAGGCTGCAAGCTGCCAGGCCAGCCGCCTCACCGACCTGCGCCCCGTCGCAGAGGCAGTTCTCGAGGCCGAAAGGAAGGCCGCCGACGCAGCCCGGCTGCGGCTCGGGTTCGACGGGCGGGGCGTAGCCGTCGTCGTTGCCGGAGTAGCCGTCGTCGTTGCCGGGGTAGCCGCCGCCGTTGCCGGGGTAGCCTCCGCCGTTGCCGGGGTAGCCGCCGCCGTTGCCGGGGTAGCCTCCGCCGTTGCCGGGGTAGCCTCCGCCGTTGCCGGGGTAGCCTCCGCCGTTGCCGGGGTAGCCTCCGCCGTGCCCGTAGCTCCCACCCCTGTTGCAGTCGCGGGGCGGGCCGCAGTAAACCCCGCAGTCATCGCGATAGCAGTCGATGAGGAGTCGGCGCGTGGTTGACAGCAGTGACGCGTCAGCGATCAGGGCCGCCGAGAGCAGGACGAACACCGCCAGGAAGCGGTGAGTGGCGAGGCGGGCCATCGCGTCGGGAGGGCGGAGCGGCACGGGAGTTGCGTTGTGTGTATTGTCTGGCACTTGCTGGCAGCTGTCGCGCTGGACAATAGGGTGTGGATAGCGAGGCACGGGATAGCAGGACGGTTGTGTTTTGTTCTGTCAGAGAGTAACTGGCGGTGTTTTATGTAGTTGCGTCTAACCCGGGGTTGCGTTGATGTGGCGCCCAGCCAAGATCTGCTGCGAGGTCCGCGTTGCTGGTGGAACGAACACCTGTCGCGATTACAGTACATCTCCATACGGGAAAGAATGAACATCTGCGCGACAGGAAACAACACGTGGACCTCAACAGTCGCGAAATCGCGCGCGTGCGCGCGTCGTCCTTCCTGCTGGTGCGTCGTACCCCGGTAGTGGTAAGCCTTTTTATACTGTATTCGCTATACGGGCAGGCGCGGCAACACCTGGTACCCGGTACCGGTAGGGCAGACGACTAGCGGTTGTTGAGAGATATCAATATTTCAAGTTCGGTCTGATTTTGCCAAAACATCACGCAGGCGGCTTCTTTACGTGAACAAGAGACGAAATTGGCAGGGAGGTTAATGCACCATGCCGCATATGACAAAGGGGACACCAATAATAGCGAAGGTATTAAGAGGGTTCTCACATGACGAATACTACACGCACTATTTACGTTGTATGCCTGGCAGGACTCATGATTTCCCCCAGAAACGAACATAATCCGCCCGTCCGCTGACCTCCGACCCACTGGGATCTGAGACGTCCCGGGGCTTCGTGGACCCTATTGGGACAGGGCCGGCTAACCCGGGGGAGCCCGGAAATGGATTCCTCGGGGTCGAAAACGGGCACATGGGCGGCGGCCGGGCGGGCGGTGGACTATCGGACCAGCCGACCAGCTCTCGCCCTGCCGGCCATGACCACCGCCCGTTTGACCTAGCCAACCCGCCTTGGCGCACGCGCCATGCTGCCTTGTATGTGCGACCGTGCCAGGTATGCTTCGTGCGCTGTGGCCCCGAGAGTGCCAAACTGCCAATGAGGAGCACCGAGGAGCAAAGGAGTGCTCCTCATTGGAGGGCTCTTCGAGGCCATTGGGCTGGGGATTAGCTTCGCTGCCCTCCTGTTTTCAGGAGCTCCACCGTCTGGTCCACCACAACGTGTTGGTGCAACAGGTTGTCAAGCATTCGCGAACTGCCTCACCCAATCGGCCTGGGATTCGGAAATGCGGATAGTGCTGCATGCTCCATCGGCCGTTGGCTGTGTGGCTCCGCGGCCGCGTTTCCGCTGGCCGCTTGAAGGCGTGTCGCCATTATTCGGTGGCTGCCCGCCGGCCGTCGCCATTGGGGACCCCTCTTGTTGCACCGTCTCCGACTCGCCGCCACCGAAAACTTGCTTGGGGACCACCCCGCCACGCCGTTGCCGTCGGCACCGTCAAGGCTCGCCCCTTCCATGGGTAGGCATTGGTGTGGGAGGGAGGGAGTCTGGTCGTTGACTGGGTCGGGTGGATTTCTGCTGCGGGCGGATGTGGTCGTTTACATGCGGATGCCCGTTGCACCGCCGCAATGCCGCACACCGCCACCCACCCCGGAACATCAGGTTTGCTTTCAAGGGCTATCTGAGACCCAGGCTGGGTAGCCCGGCGGGCCTCGGAGGCCCCACTGGGTCACCCGCCCGAGCGCCGGGGCGGGCGGGGTTGCCGTGAGGACAAAGCCCGAATGAAGTGAAGCGCCTAACTACATACGGTGGTTGGGCGGGTAACCCGCCGTGTGTTAAATGCGTTTATATATCATGCACTGTGGTCAAAGTGAAAGTGTGATGCAGGGAAAGCGGAGTCAGGGGGGACGCTGTGTGTAACACAGCGAAACTGGAATGTGGCACGCTCCGATGTAAGTTGCGGGTGCTTTATGTCTACTCATGTTGCACACAGACGGGCGCAGCGACGTGTGGACTAGTAACACGTACCACTTAGCAGCACGTTTAGCCGGAAAAGCGGTAAGGAAAGGAGGAACTCCGTAAAGTAGTTTGGATCATTTCAAGTTGGGTCTGATTTTGCCAATGACGTGAAAACGAAGAGAGAGGCAGATTGACGAAGCAGGGGTACCGCCAAATCAAGCAAGGGGCACCGGACGGGCCACTGCCACCATCACTGAATATTGTTTTAGGGTTTTAGTTTTTTGGTTAAGGGTTCTGTCCGGACACGGGGCGCTCATCCCGTAGTTGAGTGGCCATGGCTCGCCGTGCGGCGGTCACAAAAAGGTGGCCTCGCAAAGCTCTAGCAACTCCGACGGCGGAAGGCGCCCCACTACGCCAGCACTCGTGCTCACCTTCGCGGCCGTGCCCCCGACCGCCACCACGTCCGCGTCCACGCCCGCGACATGCGAACGTCGTTGCTGCACGAGCAATGGCAGTGGCCTTGGCATTGTTGGCGACCGTCGCCTCGAAAACTCGACGCTCGTAGTCACGCATTAGGTCGCCAAAAACCGCAGAGCCCAAATGCTCATGTAAGCTTTATGCGGTCTAGTCTTGAAGTCATCCGGGATTGCTGCAGACAGCCTCGGGCATTGGTAGAAGTACGCGAGCGTAATGTGGCCGTACGTCGGTAAGACGTGTAACATGTACTGGTGGCGTGCGGGCAAGAAGCAGATGAGCAGTACATGTATGAGTATATATAGATATACGAGCATGCATGTGTTTACGAGTATGATGGGTATGAGTATGCAGATAGGATTATAGTGGTAACCCTAACAGCACCACTGCGGGCTGAAAATGCTGAGCTCTCAGCACGTCCAGCACTCCCTGGTCACCGTGCACTCGTTTGATTTCGTTGAGCCTCCGCGAGAAGGCTAGACGAAGGCGAAACGCCGTGCCGATGCCGTCTGCGTGGTTCCGAGCGCGTGCGAGGTAAACGGTGAAGTCTTGATTAGCAGTCGGAACGTAGGGTAGCAGCTTGTCGAGACCCACGAAAAGAGCGGTTGAGTGAGCCCCAAATTGAAATTGAAATTGATTTACAACATGCTGACTCGCTGCTCCCCACTTCCCAAGCCGAGTTGCCTTTAGGACATGCTTTCTCAAACCGCTGTGGGAACCCTAGGGATTACGGATGCACCTTCCGGCCTTCCTCCTTGTCGCCCGCGCCCTTCCTCCTTCCATGCCGCTTGGTATTGCCCCCCCCCCCCCCCCCCCCCCCTCCTGCCGTGGCGGGGGTGTCGTGTATGATGCGTGGTCTGCGGAAGCGTGTATGTTAACGGTGGGTGTGCGTGTGGGGTTTGTGGGAGGTACTAGGGTGGGACATGGCAGGTTTGAGGGACAGTCGGAAAATGCGGAGGAGAGTTTGTAGCCATCCGATTGAGTGTCGTTGGAGTTAATTCCTACATAGGCGGATTGCAGCGGCGCTGGGAGGCGGAGGGGGTTTGCTCGGGGGTTGCTTCTTGGGGCGAAGGACCGTGAGGCTATGGATGGCTTCTGGCGGTGTGAGTTTGTGCATGGTGTTGCCGCGGTTGAGGGTGATAAGGATAATTTCAATCGGACACTGCCATACTTGACGAACGTAGGGCGCTTACCATGTATTGGTATTTTTCGCGGATGAGAGCGTGCACGGTGGCATGATTGAAATTAGTACAATATTTGAATTTAATTATCTGTATTTTTTGGACTGCTCTGGGATCGGCGGTGCTGCGAGATGTGGTTTCGGTGGCCAGGTCCCATCCAGTCGAATCCGACGATGCGTACTGCGTCCGGCTTGCAGTGTTTAGGGCGGAGGTGATAGGTAGCATGGTCGTGGGGAGCAGGGTTGGTGCTTGGGCGGCGCTGGGACCTTCGGTTGCCCCTTCTTGAGTGTCCGCTAGGCGATCGGGGATGTTGATGCACGGGACTGTGTGTGATTCTGTCGGTTAGGTCGGAGATCAGGGTATTTTTGTTGGGAGAGGAGAAGTCAGCCACATGTTTGTTGCCCTCGTCCGTGGATAGTACGTGCCAGCGACCGCTGTTCTGGACTTCCAGCTCGTTGAGGAGTTTAAGCGTGCTATTGTGTCGGTCTGTCTTTAGGCCGGCCATGGAGGGGCAATTGCCTGCCATGTGGCCGTTGCTGAGGCGCTGTCCGCATTTCCCGCATGTGAAGGACGGCTGGCCTTTTGCGTCTCATTCGGCTTGAGTGTGTTCCCCACATGAATTCCAGCCTGTGGATTCTTTTCAAGGTGTTGATGTCCGAGCGGGTGACGAGGTCCAGCATTACACCTCTGGCCAACGTCCGGTCTATGAGGTGGGAGTGTAGGGTTTCGTCGGAGGCGTCGCAGCCTATTATAGCGTTGGCGTGTTTCCGAAGGGCGGCTTGCAAGTTGTGGGGGGTGTGAGTGGTGGTCGGCGCGCCTTGGCATGGGTTCAACCAGGCACATGTCATCGGTTGGATCGGGAGTTGCGCCTACGGTTACGATAGTATCAGGTGGGATTGTCCCGTTGGCTATTTCGCCGGCGGTGGTGTCGGCTTGTTCGTTGCCTTCGACCCCAATATGGGCTTTGACTTTCTGGAGGATGGTTCGGAGTCCCAAATCCGCTCGGTGTCGGAGTTGGCGTACTATATGTTCGAGTAGTATTTTGTGAGCGTGGCGTCGTACGGTGACCGGCCGGTACGTCATGCGCTCTGTTAGGTGAAGGGAGACTGCGCTATTTGAGAGCATGTGCTTCGGAAAGTCAGACTCGAGTGCCACCAATATGGCGACCAATTCGGCTGTAGTGATGGTGCGGCGAATATTGTCGGCGTCCACTCCCACTGCGATGGATTTATTGCCCGGCATATAGACACCGGCGCCGATTCCCACCGCTCCGCCGCGGTGGATACGGAAGCCGTCGGTATATGTAAAGCGTTTCGGGTCGTGCCGTCGTCCCAGGGGTTGTATGGACGGGATTGGTGACGTCGGCGGGCGGAGTTCCAGTGCGGTGGGTGGTATCAGCCAGTCGCGAGGCGGTCTAGGAAGACGGGGGCAGGTTGTTGCGGCTCTTGCTGCGTCCGAGCCTATTTGTCGGTGGGTGGTGTTAAGGTGGAAGTGCGGCGTGCGACCGGGGTACAAGACCCTGAGAGTGAGCCCCAACACAATTCATCCAAATGTACTCCTCATGGGCCGGTAGGCGCCATTAGTCCTTCTTGAGGTGGTCGTTCGTTTGCAAGTCCGTACGCGGAGGGAAAAGCACATGCGGTACTCGGTGGATCGGACGAATGTCCTCGTAGTATGCAAGCTCTGCTCTGTAATGTAGCTATATAGCACCGCGAGGCAGTCGTCATTGTCACTCGCGAATTTTGCTCCTACACGGCCGGTATGGGCTGGCTCTAGTCGGGGCACGTTGCGGCTCCCCCGCTGCCTGTCGGTTGTCCCGCGAGGCGCTCCCCGGTTCCAAAGCCATGTGCTCCGTCTCCATCGACACCACGGCCACGAGCCGCCAATTGCGATGGGCCAACGAAAATGTGAGCTCAAGCAGCAAAATGTAGACCGGACATGCATGTCGCTTGAAGCGATTCGAGCGTCGGCTCGGTGACGGGATCTGCTCCATCTAGCATGATGACGCACGGGCGTACGGATGAGATTTACAGACTCGGATATGGTGAGCCGGGTGTGGTTTTGAAACAACAGCATGTGACCCTGTCCGCAACAAGCTACATAATAATGAAACGACGATGTGTGTAACATAGCGGAACTAGAAGATGGCACGCTCATTAGTTGTTGCGGCTGCTTGTATGTAGTCTACTTGTGTTACACACAACCGGGCGCAACGACGGGTGACTGAGCTAGTAACGCGTACCACTTAATAGCAACACATGTAGCCAGGCAGAAAAAGCGATCAAAAAGTAGGAGAAACCCCCATGAACTAGTTTTAATCATATCATATCCCCACGGGAAGTACCAAGTTTTCGTGGCGACTACCTGAACCGACACGTGTTGCCGATGCTCTCGTCACCATCCATCTGTTGCACGACGTATGGCGACTTGCTCATGAACCTCCCGGCACCTGGCGAGTGGACGTCTACTGGTGTGTGCAGCGCGATGCTATCGCAGACGCGTTTCAATATCAACGTGTTCACGATCCGAGCATCCGTGTACGCCGAGAGGTGGACATGCAACTTGTTCCGGCAGGTAGTGATGCCTCTGGGCATCTATTTACCAAGAATGAACTCATGCGCCTTGTGCCTGACGTATGGCTGTCCCTCCCGGCGTTCCACGTCGGGACCGGGAGGTATGATTTCCGGAGCTTGCAGCCCAGGCCATGGTTGAGTTCAAGACTACGCAGTACGAAGTCAACTACACTGCATTGCCCCGGGCCACGGGTGTGGATCGGTTTGAGCATACTGCCATGTTGGGGGACCATCAACGGGGGTTGGCACCGCGCGATGCGCCGTGGCACAACACGGAGCCAAAACAAGAGGGCCCACTTCGAGACATCGTGGAAGGTCATGTCGGAGTACGTATGCATGGTCTTCGGCACAATGGGTGAGGTGAGCAAGTAGGGGGTGCGCCGCACGGTGTGCGCGGTCGCGTGCTTAGCAGCGGATCAGCGCGCCCTCTCATCGCGGGGCATCATACCACCCGAACTCATACGGAGATTTTATCAGGATGTTGAGCTTGGTGGCAGCTCGAGAGCGTGCACGCTGCCTCATCGGGATGCATAGATTCGGCCATCATCTCGTCGTCAAAGCTGCACAACGCACCCATGGATCACCCTTGCACAAACGTGCACGGGTGACGAACTCTCAACTGGGCGCGCATTGACCCCTAACCGCGCCCCCCCCCCCCCCCGGAGCGGGTTGAAGAGCGCTTTTAAACTGCTCGTGTCTATCACCAAGTGATGATTTTAGCGATGGGTTTGTTCTATCGCTTTTGTAATTCACACGAGTACGGCGGGTATATTGGTATACACATGTAGTTCTGTAGTACTATACCCTCATGAGCATGCGCGGTCCTTGGCACCACCGTATGACCGCGTACTAATCGTCAGCAGGTGGGCGATTCAGGTGCTACGGATGACGACCCGCCAACCGCCATGCTTGCTCACGTACGACTACTCTTCGCACATTAAGGATTATAAGTTTATTACTTCGGGTGGCGACGCAAGAATAAGAACACTGCGAATGAGAACATGCCCTATAGGTACGTGTCAGAGGGCAAATGTAGGCCGTGGTAGAGGAAACTATTTATAGCGGATGTTCTTATCATAGTTCGCATGCAAGCCCAGCAATGCCCCGATATGAGAGGCTCATAATCAGGGCCCATACAGGTGCGACGGCACCCATAAATATGCGAAATATGCCTGGTTTTCTTAGTCTTTACACGAGCGGCGGAGGATGCTCATGCCTCCCGCAGAAATAGGCATAATATTCTTAGAGTATATTCTGCCTGGTCATTAACCAGTAGGGGTATATGGTATAGCTAGACTTATAATGCTCTCGTACGGGTACCGTATATGTGGTACCTAAGAAGGCAGGCGTATAGTCGCCACAGTGGCTGCTTAAACACCCGTCTATCCAACAGTCCAAGAGTGAATATGATAAGGCAATTGTTGCCGCAAGTGTGTACTTCTCGTTATTCATGCTGCTGACAATGGCGGCATCCTTCGCGGTGTGCATGCACGCTGACACCAGCAACTGATGACGCCATCGTGATGAATAACTGAGTGGGGGAGAGCAAAGGTGAGTGCATTCCACAGGGGGCGTAAGGCAGCCACAACTCGCAGGCAAGCAGGCGCTATGCATCTAGCAATCCCTACAGTGTGCCATTAAACCCAGTGGACATTAAAGGACAGTGCCTTTCTTGTCACCCAACGGCTACAAGGGCTTCTGGGCCTCTGGGCGGCGTCCAGCCCGCAGCAGCACGCCGCCTACAGGGACGCGGCACAGCGTCTGCCAGCAGCATCGGGGGATGGCTGGGGGGGGGGGGGGGGGCTCAGAAGTATCGCCGCCTCATGACCGCCTGGATGTCCTGCAGGCGGCGGATGACCTCCGGGTCCATCAGCTTGGCCGTCTGCCCCAGCAGATTCTTGCCGTCCTTCTGCGTCTCGTACGCCGCCAGCACCCCATCGACGTAGCGCATGAGGTCGGGCGGCGTCCTGCGCGAGCGATCACGCACACACCTCATGGCCATGCAGCAGCACTGGGCTGTCCAGGGGCATCAGGCACACGAGGAGCTGGGGCATTGCGCGGCGGGAGAGGGCTCAGCGGCGCACGAGGTGAGGAAGTCCTGGTCCGCGCCGTCCTTGCCGGCCTCGCCCGGCTCAAACGCCTGGTCCATGGCCTCGTTGCGCTCCATGGGGTCCTCCATCGTGAGCAGGTGCTTCAGGATGCGCACCTCTGGCGGCTGCTCCGCCGCCGCGGTCTCCTTGGCCTTGAAGTACAGGTGCGCCATGATGTCCTTCACCTGCACAGCGCAGCAGGGCGTCCACACCCGCAGCCCCTCAGCACAAAGCAACAGCAGTCGCACGAGAAGCCCCGGACCATTCAATCGTCTGTTTAAATTCAACCTAAAGCTCTTGCGCCCCCGAGCTCTTATGCACTACACGCCTGGTGCAGTTTAGCCGGGTTTCACCCTGGCACCTGATGGATTGGGCCACATCCACAAGAGGAGCGGGTGGGGGGGGGGGGGGGGGGGGGGTGTTAGGATGGGAGGGGCTGCTGCGGGGGCAGACCTCTTCCTGCACGTAGGGCGACTCCTTCACGCCCGAGTACGCCTTTGCCATCGTCAGCATCATCGCGGGGTCCAGCCTGCCCTCGCGCTGCATCTTGTCGATCTCCGCGTCCGCGTCCTCCAGGCTGCTGATCTGCGCGGCGCCAGGCAGCACCGCACCGCTGCTCAGCCTCACGTCCCTCCAGCTCCCTCCCTGGACACATGGGCAGCTTCCAGGGTCTAGGGTCCAGGGCATTGCGGGCGCCTGATCTGCAAGATCCGCACTATGCCCGCAGGCCAGCACGGGGCGGAGGACCACAAAACAAGCCAAAGCGGAGTCGCCACCGCAGCAACGGCGGCGTGCCAATCCGTACAGGCGCTGACGGTGCAGTGGGGAACTGTGCACGTGAGACTGTCAGGGTTCATCCAAGAGACTCTCCGAAGATGTGCACCAATTCGTCTGGTACTGCCGATTCTTCTGGATTCGGATGGACCGGAAAGGATGGGGGTGTCCAACTTCCTGGGAGACTTATGGCATCCCATTGGCACCCGAAGCGTGTCCGCGGAGCCACATCGCACAGAGTAAACACCACAAATGCGCTTTGGGTTTGCGCGCCTGATTTGTGTTCTTGACCCCCCCCCCCCCCGGGCACATACTGGGGTTAATTACACGTAACTCGTAGTCAAAAAAGACAAAAAAGAATACCCAACAGAACAGTCAGCGCGGTGTGGCAACACAAAAATCAATAGGCTTTGGAGACCCCTGAGCTCACTTTTGAAATAGGGCGTAGAGTCCTAGTAATGGTGCGCGGGATTCCATGCTTCACGGGCCACCATCCGTGACTGTTTCCTGGAGGGGACAGGTGGGGTGTATGACCGCGCGTTGTCCGTGCTGCCAGACACGGCCGGCCCCCAACTCCGCCGCGGCAGTGCGCAGTGCGAGCGCGGGGGCAGCGGGGCGCCACGCACCCTCTCCAGGAGCCCGTTGAACGCCACGCCCGCCTCGTCCAGCGCCTCCTCATCCTTCGAGGCCTTGTCCAGTGCATTCACCAGCGCCGCCACGCGCGCCAGCATCAGGGTGGCCTCTGCCAGCCAGCCAGCCAGCCAGCCCACCCTCAGCCGCCGCACGCCCTCACATGCCACGCTCCTCCATCAGGCCTCCGCGCCCCCCCCCCCCCCCCCCCCCCGCGCTGGCCGCACCTTCCGCCTCCTCGTCCGTGTGCTCCTTCATCGCCAGGCAGCGCTCCCAATACTCAAAGTACGCGCCCTGCATGAACTCATGATTCTGCGCGACCAGACCCTCCCAGTCCTCCGGCGGTGATGACTCAAACTTCTGCAGGGAGGGAAGGAAGGGAGGGCGGAGGAGAGTGGAGGGGGGGCGTAGCGGAGGAGAGTGGAGGGGGAGGGGCTGTCAGGGCTATGCCCCCATGCAAACCACCCCAGCTAACTCCCTCCACGCGCGCCGAGCGTGAACTCCAAGCAGCGCATCCCGTCAGCCGTCCGCACCTGCTTCACGACGCTATAACGCTGGTACTCCTCATGGATCTGCAGCCATGCCGGCCAAGGGGGGGGGGGGGGGGGGGGGGGGGGTGAGCGGCAGCCAGGCACTGGTTGAGATGAGAACACGTGTGGATGTGATTGCCAAGCCGCAGAGGGTTCAATGAAGAGCCCCCGGGGGGGGGGGGGGGGGGGGGGGGGGGCGGGGGGGGACTGCTCACGTTCTTGACCGACTTGAGTAGAGTGCTGAGCGAGGCCTGCTCTGACGGCTTGTTCACCGCTTTTTGGATCCGTGTCTGCATTCTGCCGGTGGGCGAGTCCAGAGGGAGAGGGGACAGTCAGCAGGCGGCAAGGGCGCAGCAAATGTAAACCCCGGTGCATGCCCGTCGAGGGGGTACGACCGTACGAGTGCCGGTACCTGTAGAAGACCCCCTCCGCCAGCGAGGGCCACTGCTGGCTGTACGCGATGAGCTTGCGGTTCTCATCGCGGCTCTTCTCGCGGAAGAGGTCGATCAGTTTGTCGAACACGCCCTCGTTGGCCTCCAGCCACGCGCGCTGCCGCGCCGTCTGCGCCACCCCGCCCGCCGGCGCGCCGGCCTCCGGCCCCGCCGAGCCCCCGCCGAGTCCGCTCTCTGGCGCCGCCGTGTCGCGGCTCCCGGCAGCCGCGCGGGGAACCGCAGGGGGGCACGCTCGTCGTCCGGGTACGGACGGCCTCGCTTGGTGCCGCGCGCCTGTTCAGCCGACCAGACGCCACAGGTCAGTGCAGAGGTAGGCGGTAGCGGTGCCACGGTGGCGACGGCGACGGCGAGTGGATGGATGGGGGATAGCTGAAAGTACCGGTTGGCCGGTAGGGCGTGCTGCCCTCCACGATATGCCCAGCTGACCGGCTGGCTCAGAAAGGGCGCCTGACCCCTTTTCGCCCCCCCCGCCCCCCCCCCCCCCCCCTCCCCCCCCCCCCCCCCACCCCACCCCTTGATCACCTCCCACACGCACTCGCTCCTCAGTACGGCTGGCACGAGAGGCTCGACGCACCTGGCACTATGCGGCCGGAGCGGCCGCTGCGCGAGAGCGCCGCCGGCACTCTCGGCGCCGCCGCCTGCGAACTAAACACTCGCAGCATCGCTGCCCCGCGGCGTGGACAGGTTGCAGAAAGGCAGACGGCGGAGGCTGGAGAGTAGGCACGGTATTGAAGCGTGTCACGGAGGTAAACCAGCTGCTACCGGGCAGTGCAAGCGTGCGGCAGTGCGACGGAGATTTGACGACACGGCCGCTTCGGCGCCACAAATCGCGAGCAGCAGATCGAGCTGCTGCATGCGCGGTGACGAGGCCGGCGGCGGTAGTGCCGCGACGACGACCTACCGAGCCCGCCGTGGCGTCGGAGCGGGCGGCATCGTCGGCATATTTCCGTTGTATTATCGTTATTGGTTTGTATAATGTCTGTAGTCGTTATTAGCGAATACGATTCCATTAAAAAATTTCGAGTATGGTCGTAGTTAAGGAGTTCTCCTATCTTTATTTGTGTCTAATAACGTAGTAGTGCAACACGTATGCGGCGTGCGCACGGCACACCGCCCGTTATTATAGTGTGGCCAGTGGCCAGCACAACCGTGCAACATGCAGCATGCTTAATATTTGGCTGCAAAACCGTATACTGCAGGTGTGTGTTGATTGCTGAGTTGCTGCTTATATTGAGGTATTATTGGCACGCCGGAAGTTTTGGACAGGAAGTCGTGAACTCCGCACTCATAAGTCGTGGACTCTGCGCACTCTGAACTCCGCGCTCCGCGTATATAGTTCCGAAGAGATGCATTACATACTATGAAAAGCCGCCAATTTCGAGCATCATCGATATAATAATTAGCAACTAATTGTCACCCGCCCTATGGTCCTACTATGCCGAGGTCTATGGTCAGATGACATGCTGCTAACCTGGCTGCTGCTCATTATATATGCATAATAATCTGTTGGGTGTTGGTTATACCTGCAAAAAACATAACTGATCCAATCACGTACTCGGCATTCATTACCGCCTTTTAGCGTTTAATGATAATCATATTCAACGTCACTCATCAATCACATCACATGACGGCCCCCTGCGCGGTATGCGATAGTTGCGCATGTTTTGCAGTAGGCGCGACGAGCTTTTTGATGAAATGAGGCTCCGTGTTATTGTGGCGGCTATGTCACCACTTTGGATTTGCCCCACCTGGGTCATGGGCGACATGTAATGGGTCAACGGGCGATCGCCGTCACATGTTACTTATCATACAATCATTCTCCACAATGTCTTAAATTTCATCACTAGTACCTCAAATATGTGGACCAGGTATCATTTCAAGCAAGCATGTTCTTTAGAGCTTATTACCAGTCACCCGCTGCAGGCTTTGCTGCACCATAGCGGATGGAGACGACAGACAGGTACTGTCGTGGTGTACATACTCACGTCGAATGTAGCTTACACTCAATCATGTAGCAATGAGCCGTGACTGTTGTAACAGGCAGGCACAGTGTACAGTCATGCTGTGCACATGTCAGGCATGCAAGGGCATGATAAGACAAGGACTACATCACGATCCTTTCAAACGCATTACATCTGTGCTGCCAGATCTGAGCAGCCAGGTGCCTTCCGGGTCTCAGCGGGAGCCATTCCCCCTCTTACGAATCGCCCACAAAGTCGACGATGACACGCACGATCGCGTGTGGGCTGCTCGGCGGCGGCCCATCCATAGCGGCGGCCCGCAGCTGTTCCTGTGTGTGGCACCACAAGGCACATGTGGGCGCCCGCGGTCAGGCCAAACTCACCTCCATCGCCCGCTTCCCTTGTCCGCACATCCACCTCAGCATCGTGTCATGTAACGGGTTTCAGGACTTTGGGTTTTGACCTAAACCCTATAAACCCTAAACTTATAACTCCTAAACCATGTTATCCCCACAAAGCATAATAACCTAAACCTGCGCAGCCATGCAATTGTATGCATGTACAGGGAAGTAACTCATCTAAATGCAGTTGTGCTGTCGATGATATGTATGACTCACCGGGTCCTACAGTGACCCGGACGGATGGGCGGCATACTGGGCACGCACCCACAGCGGCAAGCTCAGGTCGCCGCCCTCAACGGCCACCTCCACGCCGTCCCGCCAGGCGCCGTGCTCCTGGTCGAAGCTCGTCTCCAGGTGCGGCCCCTCCAGCTGGCACACGCCCACCCGGCACGCGTACCGGCCGTCGCCGGGCAGCAGGTTCAGGAAGGCGGCGCTGCTCAGCCTGCCGCAAGCGCCATCCACGCGCACAGCTCAGCCGCCCTGGGTCAGCCACGCTGCCCTGCCCTGCCCATCCCTTCCCTCCGCGCGATTTGACTGATATGTAGCAACATACCAGGTACATGATCCGGAAGGTGATGTCCACCGCCATATTTACACTACCAGGGGGGCTATGTACGGGTTCCTCGTGATACACTACGGGTGCCCATGCACCCATGAGAACCCATATTATTATCATCATGAATACCGATCTACAGCAAAGACCACACAAACCGGATTCGTTGTTGTTACACAAACACATCCGCATCTGCGGAATTGACCCACTAAAATGGCACAGTGTACACTCAAGCCGCACCCCTCCGTCATCTGTTGCGCTGGCGCAAACGACGCTCCCTCTCATCTCACACCCACACCGCGTGCGTGCGGTGGCGCTTAGCGTGGGCTCTGCACCCCCTCTCCCCCCCCGCCCCCCCCCCCCCCCTTCTCTGCATCCAACTGCTGATAGAAACGTCACATCGCAACGCGACCGTGTTGTAGGGATCCCCACCTGAGAGTGTCCTTCTGTTTGGCAGCGGCCTCGGTCAGGCTAAGCTCCGCAACAGCTCTGCAGAGCATGCAGGCACAGAGGGTCACGGAGCCGTGTCAATGAGGGTGGGGGTATGTCATCATGAAGCGCACAAGCTCAGTAAGTCATTTTGTGATTTTTGTCCTACTCAAATTGAATTATTTGCTTAAAGAGAGATATATATACATACATATATGCATCTATGCCTACTATACATATAGCTTGAATGACGACGGCAGCTATGGCCCACCTGTAGCAGCGGCCCAGCCACTTGTGCACCTTGCGCATGTTGCGCTCCCCGCCGCTCGCGAGTGCGTCGCGCACGCGCGAGGAGGACACTTGCCCCACCATGCCCGCCTCCCCCGCGCCGACCAGCTCCAGGATGCGCACGCGCAGCCCGTGCTGCGCCCCCAGCGCCACCAGCTGCTCCGCGTCGCCCGCGGCCTTGAAGCCTGCGGAACGCCTGGGAGGTTACCTGCCTGTTGGCTGTGCACCGTTCGCGGCTCACAGAGCCCTAAAACCTGGACTCCCGCTCGTGGGGGTACAAACAAACTCACAGAGCACGGAGTACCGCAGATTTGCCGGTTGGGTAGTCTGACAACATGATAGGCCCCAGTATTCTGACTACTGCCGAGTATTGGTACCATGGTAGCGGGTCGCCCTGTACAGCTGGATGCGCCCATGCGCCCCGCGACCCCCCCCCCCCCCCCTACACGACAGCACGACCAGGCGCCCTGATGCGCTGATGTTGCAGCTTGAGACAAAGATGAGCACGGCTAGGGCATCAGTTCCCCCCACTGGCTGCGCTCGAAACACTCATCGTGCGTCCCGGTATGCTATACCAGCTGGGTAAAGCACAGGGTCACAGGGTCAGAGATTGTCTGTAGTTAGCATTCCCCTCCCGGAATGACAGTAGCTGATGTGCACGTGGGTATACGCCCAGATGGATCCCTCCCCAACGTGGCTCTACCTGCCACCTGTTCCTCGCCCGCTACAACTCAACCCCATGCTAGACTGGCGGATGACTGGCGGCCGAATGCCCACAGACGGATGCTGTGCATCGCTCACCGAAGCGGTAATTCTCCCCCGCCACGACGCCCGCCACTTGCAGCGGGCCCGCGAGCAGCGCCACGAACTCGGCGGGCGGCATGCGCCGGATCTCTGCAAACGGGATGGAGCGCTGCTGCGGCACGTAGCCGGCACCGTCATCATGCGGCGCCCTGCCCACCTCCGCGCACTGCGGGCCCCAGGATGCCAGCACCCGCGGCCGGTCGCAGTCTGCCACCAGCGGCTTCCGTGCCGGCCAGCCGAGCACCTACGACGCATTGGCATCGGCAGCCCCCAGGACGGGTGAGGGACAGGTGCGGAAGGAAATTGCATGCGTGCGGTTGAAGGAAATGGACTGCCCCCACCTCGGACATGCCGCTAAAGGACAGTAACCAGGGCTGGCCGCCCATCTCCGCGGCCGCCACCGCCAGCGCCCGATGGCCTTTGTGCATTGCGTCGAATTTGCCGAGCGCGACAATCACGGGCGGCGCCTCGCCGATCTCTGCGGCCATCGCGGACACCCACCCGCCGGCTCGCGCATCTCAGTGCCCGCCAAGCAGGCAATAGGACGACGGGTGGGAAGGATGGTCCGCCCGGTGGTGTGGCGTAAGGCTGTGGCGTGCGACGTTCCGAGTTCCGGCGTTCTGGCGAGCGGGGCAGGTGAGGGCAGGAGGGGGAGGGGGCGCTCGCCTGGGGCCAGGAACGGCGAGTTCCAGTCCTCATCCGTGGAGTGCCAAACGTAGCGGTAACCCCGTCGCCCCGGCTTCCCCATCGGCGGCGGTGAGTCGCTAGCCGAGGCCCGGCATGTGCAGTCACTGCGCGGCCGGCTGTTTCCGCCGCTGATTCCAGCATTGGCGTGTGCGGTGAAGTCATGCGGCGGGCGGCTGTGGCGATGCTGACGCGGCCGCTGGCGGCTGACGAGCGGGGCAACGGCGGCAGCTACAGGCAGCCGCTGGGAGCCGCCCACCGAGCAAGGCGCTAACATTGTGCTTCTGCGTGTCCGGGGAAACGAGCGCGGGCGAGAGAATGCGCGTGTCCAACGTCTTGGGCTTGGCTGTAGCGTGTGATGTGTGGCGTTACCAGGATCGGTGCTGCTGCCCTGAACGTGTGTTGATGCCGTGGACGATATGCGACTGACTCCCTGTAACCAAAAAGTTCACTACCCAGGTAGTACTGGCGATGACGATTAGTGCACCATTCTGATTGCCTTTTATTTGGTGATTTCCGATATCGCCTTCTGCTGCTAGCTCATGTAATTATTAGTGCACCATCAGCAGAATAAGAGGTCGTAGGTAGCGACTACCTATCCCGACTAGGATACTACCGCCAGATTTCTCCTAGCGACTATCACTGTAGTTGCTGAATTATACAAAATGGTTGATAAAATATACCCACCGCGCGAAAAGCAGTAGTGTATTGAAACTGGTACCTGGGTACACGAATGGGAGACTGACGATGATGAGTCGCGAGCGCGCCAGGCGCACGCAACGCTGCAGCAACCTGTGGTCGCTACTGAATATTCATCACAGCAATCCATACAGGGGGGCAAGGCAGGTACCGGTACCTGCCTATAAAACATGTACTAACGCTGCAAGGGTTTCACTGCTGTTGCCAGTCCTGTCGTCCCGGCCCGGGGACTAGAAAATAACATGGACTGACTGATGATGACCGATACTGCACACTTGTAATTTAATACCTGTGTATAGCTACCATTTATCATGATATGCATGCAGGAGAGATATGTCCATGTATGACTTGCCAACGAAGAGTTGTGTGTTTGCCGGTTGGGAGCAACGCTAATTCTGATTGGAGAGAACACCTCCCACCTCGCAAACCGTGGGGGGAGTGTGTGTGTGTGAGGGGGGGGGGGGGGGGGGGGGGGGGGGGGAGGCCATGCAGTCCACGTAGGTTGCAGTCAAGCGCAACAAATGAGCGTGATGACCAGCAAGAGTCCACTTCAAATGGTGTTATTGCCAAACAACAGGGCAACCGGGACCGGATTATGACTTGATTTGCGAAAAAATGAGGTGATGGCTTAGTCATTACACGAAGAAAGCGCCCAGCCTACTCAAAGCAGGAGGAGGCGCAATCATGCACACGTTGATGGCTTGATGCCACATGCATGCTACACGGCGTCCGGGCAAAAAGCACCGCATCTGCGTTGTATTGGTCATAAGCACATGGTGTAGCTAGAGGGTATTACTCCGGAAAGGAGCATGCACATGTATCGCTCCGGAGGATGTCATGGTGAACCAAGACATGGCGCTCATGACGTACAAATAGCATAATGCAAAGAGCCATGCACATGCACGTCAAGCGTTGAAAATCTCAGCACGGTTTGACATGAACGGCAGATATTATATGACTCCAAGCATGCCAAGGGAGACGTCTTGAACTTGCTATGCAAGAGCCGCCGCAGCGAGATAACGTCTCACAATCGGCGTTCCTCATAAATGTGGCCACGCACGTGTCCAAGCTCCCGGCAGGCGGCTTGGGCGGACATGCGCGTCAACGGTTACGGGTTGTCTACAAGCTTTCAATACTTATATTATATTACGGCGCTTGTCCGAACTTCCCTGTGTCAGCGAACCATTCCCACTCCTTCGAAGCCACGAAGACCTCAACCTCCGCGGGATCGTGCATGCAGATGAACCCCATCTTCTCAGGGCCCTTCGCCACCCTCACAAACGCCTTACCCCAAGCCCTCGAGTCTGACACAGGGCCGAAGTCTTTATCAAGGAGGTCCCCGAAGGAGCTTTTGGCCTCCCCTGGAAAACCGATCGCGTAATGGCAGCAGAGGTTGTTGCAGAGGCAAGGGTCGTTCTTCGTTGTGCCATTGAGGATGGTCCCGAAGTGGTTCAAGGACGCTCCATGCATGCTGACGTTGAAGAGCTCCGGGTTGGGGCAGTGGTGCGTGAAGGGCCCTCCCGCCGTCGTGAAGGGTCCCCCTGCGACGTTTCGTACCACGTCGAGGAACAGCGTCGTGGCCAGCAAATTCGGGTACATCACTTGCTCGTATGTCTCCTTCATCGTGGCCAGCGCATCCGGCGCCGTCACGCCGGTGGTGGCGACTCTCGAGCACCCTATGGCGGAGATCATGTGCTTCACTTTCCCGTCCCCGAGAGCAGACTCGACTGCAGCCTTCGCTAGTTGACTTCCCTCCGTCGAGAAGTCGCCCGTGATGGGAACCAGCGTCCTGATGGTGCCCGCGTCGCGAAGCTTTTCGGCCAACCCCCTGAGCGCGTCATCGTCGCGATCCACCGCGTACACTATCGCTCCCTCCCGCAGCCAAGCGTCGCAGACCCCAAACCCCACCACGCCGGCGGCGCCTTCTATCACGCGCGGGGGAATCCATGTCGATAGATTATACAGTTAGGGTGCCAGTGCGGGGGCGAGTCCAACAGTCGGTTAAAAGGCGCTATATATGTAGCGAGGTCTGCGTCAGCAAGTAGGGATTGATCATAGCAAGCCCTGACCGAGCACGAGGACGTTCTCGCTTATCGCTCCCACTTGTCCCTTTTCAGGTGTAGAAGGAATCGGTAGGGGAAATCTCTGTCGTTTTTGTCTGTGTGCGATGCCGTCGAGCAGCACGGTAAAGTGTTCGCCGGCGCACCGTCCCATCTCACGAAGGTGATCCTACGGGGTGATAATCTGATCTCATCGGGGTTGCTCATCGTCGGCGGGGCAGCAGGCGCCTTCAAGAGCCGATAGCGCTATACGCAGCAGATGAGACATATGGCGGGCGGCGGACATATGACTACCTGTTGTACCCGCTATTGATTAATACTGATCTAAACTAGTTTATGGGGTTTCCTCCCTTGACCTAACCGCTTTTCGGCTACAAGTGCTGCTCAGTGGTGTGGGAACTAGGCATCTGTCGTTGCGCCCTTTTTGGGTGCAGCACGAGAAGACATAAAAGCAGCCATAACAACTGAGCCTGCCATCTTCCAGTTTTCGCTGCGTTCCACGCAGCGATGTTAAAACTGTCTCGTAACCTGTTGCGAGCAAGGTCATATCAGGTTGTTCAAGACCACACCCGGCTCACCACCCGTGTGTGATATTCTCATCCGAACGCCCGTGCGTTACCATGCCAGATGGAGAAGAACCCGTTGTTGAGCCGACGCTCGAGTCGCTATACGCAAATGTGAAGGCCCAATCTACATTACTGCGAGAGCTTGCTACAGCGATGGCTAAAATGACGGCTCGTGAGCGCGTTGTTGACGGAGAAGGAGCACATGGTTCTGGTTCCGGGCAGCGCATCGCGGGACAGCCGACAGGCAGCGGGGGAGCCGCAGAGCGCCCCGACTTGCTAGAGCTAGCCCAGAGCGGCCGTGTCGGAGCAAAATCCGTGAGTGACGAGGATGACTACCTCGCGGTGCCAGAACTACTGCAAAGAGCAGAGTCTGGTTACGAGGCCGTTCGACCGGTCAGCCGAGTGCTTGGACTCTTCCACCTAAGCACCGACCTAACGAACGAGTACCTCAAGCATGATGACCGGCGTCTGCCGGCCCAAGAGGAGTATCTATGGATGTCGTGTTTCGGCGCCCACATGGCCGCCTTTATATTTTCGTGGCTCTCGACGAGCTGTTGCCTTACGTCCTTGCCACCAACCAGGACTTCACCCCCTACCTCGCGAGAGCTCGGAACCACGCCGAAGCCATCGACAAGGCGTTTCGCTTTCGTTTGGCCTTCCTACGGAGGCTTAATGAGGTCAAGCGTGTGCACGGTGGCCAAGGTGTTCTGGACGTGCTGCGAGCTCGACACTTTCAGCCTGCTTCTGAGCATCTGGGTTCCGCGATTTTTGGGGACCTCATGAGGGACTACGAGCGTCGCGTCTTCGAGGCGACTGTGGCCAGCAGCGCAAAAGCAACCGCTACTGCTCGGGTGGCGGCAGCAGCTGCAGATCGCGGACGTGGACGAGGACGTGCGTGGCGGTGGACGCGGGCGTGGCCGCGAAGTTGAGCACGAGTGACGGTGTGGGGCGCCTTTCGTCGGAGCTGCTGGAGCTTTGCGAGGCCACCTTTCGGTGACCGCCGCAAAGCGCACCCTTGCAGCTCTACGGCGGGATGAGCGCCCTGTGTCGGGACCTGACCCCCCCACCTTACAGACTTCATTTAGACCTTCCTCGGTGCGGCGCTCCTTACAGCTACAACGGAGTGCGGCTCAACCATCCGCACACCTGCACACATAGGCTCAACCAACCGCCTCCCGTACCATTCCATCACTGCGTCCGTCGGTTGTTACACTGCGTGTCACAACTGGTTCGCAACGACCAAGCTTCGCGCGTGTACGTTACGCGCGCGACAGGCGCTACGAGCGCGAAGGGCGCGCGGGGCGGCCCTCCTACCTAAACGTTGCCCCGCAAACCCGTACTGGTGCTACTGCAAACCCGTCCAACATCTACCGGCCAACCGCCGGGAACCTAACTGCTGCTGCCGAGTACTTTGCAAACAGTAGTCGCACCTCTCGAACTCTGTCGGTAAAACGACGAACTTACGTAATTGACGAGCCCGAGGCTGTCGCTCCCTGGGCTGCTTCACTGCGATCGCGACTACAGGATGCTTTCGGCTCAGACGAGCTAGGACAACGGACACTCGACATGCTCTCCAGCTCCCTCACCGCTCAGACACTCAGGAGCTACGCCGGCAAATTGTCACAGTTCGCGGAGTTCTGCCACGACTCCGAGAACATCAGCCCGTTGGAGGCGACCACTGCTACTGTCGTTCGGTACGTTGCTTGGATTGGTGAGCGAGGCCTCATTGGAGCTATATCACTGCAACCCTACCTGTCTGCGATCAACACGTTTTCGAGCTGCACAACCTCGACCCAATCGCCAAGGACAGCCTACACCTCACTTCGGCAAGGCGTGGGCTGATGCTGCGGCAGCGCCGCCTGGAAACCGCCCCTTTGCGAGTTCCTCCGCCTGCTGATGTGGCTTACCGCTTCGTCACAAAGGCCGAGTTAATTGTGTCTGCTCCCACCCCAGAGTACCAACACGACTTCCGAGCCCTCGTGGCCTCGGCTGTCAACTTCATGTTCTTTGCCAGAGGACTCACTGGCGTCTCCTGCCGAGTGCGGGATGTGCTATCGACGATTACATTACCATGCAGGTGTACCGCGAGAAAGACCGCGCTGGCCGACGGGGACCCGACGACCTGCGCGTACTTCTCCTTCCGGTGTCATAGCACACCCGAATTGCACGTCTCATGCACCACTTCATCGACAACGTACAGTCTGTCCCCTTGGTTACTGTTGCCTTGGCTGAAACAAACCTCTGGGCGGTCACCTCGAGCGAACAGTCAAAACCTTGGACTGCCGCTACAATGTCGGACTGGTTGTCTACATCCGTCCGTCTTGTCAGTGCTGCTCCTCCCGCCGGCACTTCCTGGACCTCACACAGCCTTCGCAAGGGAGCAGCGTCTGCAGCCAACGCCATCGGAGTACCATTGTCCCACATTCGCTACCAGGGCGGCTGGGCTACTAACTCCGACGTCGTGCTGGACTACATCGACCGCCCCAACGTTCTTCCTTCACCTGACGCATGGTTCTTCTTTGGCCACATCGCCCCACTCCGCCACTTTCAAGTCCAACAGGACTCCGCAGCGGTGGCCTTCCCGGTGCCTACTTCATGACCTGGCGCTACCCCTTCTCCGTCAATCCACCGCTCTCTCCGTTCGCTCATGACTGGCAAAACCAGACTCAACTTGAAATGATCTAAACTAGTTTATGGGGTTTCCTCCCTTGACCTAACCGCTTTTTGGCTACAAGTGCTGCTCAGTGGTACGGGAACTAGGCATCTGTCGTTGCGCCCTTTTTGGGTGCAGCACGAGTAGACATAAAAGCAGCCATAACAGCTGAGCCTACCATCTTCCAGTTTTCGCTGCGTTCCACGCAGCGCCCCCCCTGACTCCGTTGTTGCCACTTGACTAGCTCGAGCCGGCGCTCTTCTTTTCTTTATTCTGCATCGGCCCCCTCCCCGACGACACTTTTGCTACATTTGGCAGCGGCTCACCCACCGGCCCCAAGATGGTCGACGCCGGCAAGGCGGCGGCTGTCGAGGGCGTCGGGACGACGATTACTGCGCAATAAGACTCCATCGAGGCGGCGCGTCGTGAGGCGGCATTAGGCTCCCGGACCACCTCGTAATTAGCATGTATTCCCATGTATATTTACCCAGTATTCTTACCAGTATAATGACACTCGTATTTAGTCATTCCGTGACAAACTCGTAATAAACTGCATCAGGCGCATATCACACGTCATCGCGACGCAATATCCGCGGTGGTCTATCCGTAATTGGCCCTAAAAGTCCGACACTCTCTGGCGCTGCGCTCTGGCCTAACCCGCGATAGCGCGTGTGACAGCGCCAATGAGCGGGCGCGCGGCAGTGGGTGGCGAGGTGCGCGGCGGCAGTGGGCGGCGAGGCGCGCGGCAGTGGGCGGGCGGAATAAATCAATTACATCCGGTTTCGGCCGCCGGGACCGCCACGGCGGCGAACATGCTGCTCGCGGGTGGCGGCATTGGCTACTGGTGCCTGGCGGCCTGGCGGCCAGCCCGCGCAACCCGAACGCCCCACCGCCCGTCATGGCCCCAGGACCCCACCTCGCCCCCGGGCCGGCACTCCAACCGCCGCCGGCTTGGCGGGTTGCTTGGCCTTCTTGGCCGGGGGCTCCGGGCTACTGCCCTCGTCGTCGACGTTGTCGCCGGGGACGGCTTGCGTGGCGGCCAAGTTCTTGACCGCGTTGGTGTTGTGCTTGATGATGCCGCCCGCCCTCTTCTGTTGTTGCTTCAGCACGCCAGCAAGCCGTGGAGCTTTGGCGACGCAGCGGTGTCCGCCTGCGGCAGCGACACGACCTTGTTGCGCTGAACACTCGATACGATCGGCTCATCGCCAAACGTAGGGGCTGGGCGGGGGTCTGACACAGCAAATGCAAAAGTCGGTATGGGTGCTGTTGATCGCTTGTCGCGGCGGTGGCTATGTAATCGAACAAGTGCGAAAAAAACGCGACGTGCCTGCGACTTCCGAATGTGGCGTCACCTCGCAGAGCTCCTCCTCGCCCTTTAACATCACGTTAGAAGGGGGATACTTGCCTGCTTGGTAGTGACTCCCCAGCTCGCTCTGCTGCCAGGCCTCTGCAAGGTCGAGGGCCTTCGCGAGTCGGTCCTCGTTTGGCAATGGTCCCTTCTTCCTACCTACTTATTATTGGCCGTCCTTGCTCCATCGTGGATGTAGTGCCGAGCGAGGTAGTTCCTCACGTTCCCTTGCTTCCTATACAACACACGGAGCACCGTCGGCACATCCCACAAGGATGGTCGCAGTGTGGTTGGGAGGAAGGCGAGGGGGTGTATACTCGGAACGCGGCGCTGACGGTCTACTCCTTGGCGTTAGCAGATGTGTTTTTCGGCTGTGCAGCCGGCCGCACGGCGGTAGTTTAAGGTAGCGCAGCAGATCCGCTCGATGTACGGGGGCGCGGCGATGGGAAACCTCGGCGTTTTCTTCAATAAAGGGTAAGGGATCCCCGTCTGAGTTGACATCGATTCCCTGCCGTACCCGTACGACACTGCGAAAACTACACGAAACTTAGACAATCCGCGCGGTTCGGACCGTTGGTACGTACACGAGGCAACTGCGGCCGCGCGTACGCGCCCCGCCCGCCCTAGAATCCTGACACGCTCTAACACGCTCGAACCCGCCAACTACAGCACATCCGCCACCAAACTCACCACGAACCCCCGCGCCGCCAAAAATGGCGACACCCTCCGGCACTGGTGGCCGTGGGGCGCCGGCCTGCTGGCCGCGAAGGCGGCCTAGTATGGGCTCGACGTGGCGACCTTGAAGCCGATCATCGGTGCACACCCGCCCACACGCCCGCATTCCCAATCTTGGCACCAGTGGGACATGATGCAGCGGGCAAGTATGGGCCTACTGTACTCACACCATACTTTGAGTAAGGTAGCTTTCTATCCGAATTGTTTTAGGTTTAGTGCCGTATACATTTTAATTTACGTGAACGATCCCGTGTGGGTGCGTGGGTGATGATGCAACCCTCGAGCCGCAGGAGGCCGCGGCCGAAGCCGCAGGACTCCCCCGCGCCCCCCGCCCGCGGGCCGCGCGGCAGATGCCTAACCACGACGGAGGATAACAGCGGCGACAGCGGGTCGCTGTGGCAAGCGAGCGACGGCAAGATGTCGGAGGAGGAGGATGGGCGGGTGCCAACAGCCTACGCCGGCCCCCCACTCACCCACTCGGCAATTACGGTGTTGGCGCAGCGCGGATGCACATCAGCCCCGGCGGAGGGCGCCGCTTCCACCTCTTTCCTCCATTGCCTAGGATAGGCAGATGCCTACAACGCATGCGAGGCGGCATGCCTGCCCGTTTGCGTAAGGTAAACAAGTAGGTGCCCGGGCCACGTGAGGGGGGGGGGGGGGGCATTATATATATCGCATTATTTGATATTGTTTTTCTCCAGCTTATATTTCTGGCTTTTTTTTCTTCAGGGTACCCGAAGGCATGGCGTGTGCATCATGCCGTTGTTGCGTGGTCCACCGCTGCATCGCGGTTGACATCAGCAACCTTGGGAGCACGGTCCGCCACCGTGCTTTCAAGGGGGTAGTCCATGCCAAGCAAGGGCGGCCAAGCCAACCGCTACTGCGATTGAGTGGCCCAACCATGGTGGACTTGCCACGGCGGAGGCTACTAGGTAGGTATGCCAGGTAGGTATTTGCCAACTAGGTAGGTATGCTGTAACTCGAACCCAGCTCGGGAAGCACCATTATCTGCGGGTGGTGCTTCACCACCTGCGAGCAGCTGCTCGCCTTCCTGTGCCAGCAAGACTTCACCGCGCCAATGAATGTTTCGTCTTCACTGCGTTTGGCACGGCTCGAGCAATCGCCCCCCCCCCCCCCCCTTTATCAATGCTATAGCTGTGTATGCTTTAGAGCATGGCGGGGGGACAGTTGTGTGTAAATCAAACAACAATTTTTATATGATTACTCTATCTTCCCTCTGTCAGCGGGGCCACTTGGTACATATTGTCCCCCAGATTACGAGACAAACATCAAGTGGCCCGTAGGCCTCATAGTGCCTACCGCAAGCCCAGGGTGGCAATAGATGAAGAGGCGCATCATGGAGATGGGCGCATT
Organism: Tetraselmis striata; assembly: GCA_006384855.1. Lineage (NCBI taxonomy): Eukaryota > Viridiplantae > Chlorophyta > Chlorodendrophyceae > Chlorodendrales > Chlorodendraceae > Tetraselmis > Tetraselmis striata. The sequence goes on from VCJN01000773.1 coordinate 34,612, forward strand.
GCTCGCCACCATGAGACGGACCCCCTCGCAACCCATGAGGCGTCGTCCCCGGCAAATCATGGGCGCAAGTCGCGCCGCCCTGATGGGAAGGTGGGGAGGCATGGGGGGGAGGGGGGGGGGCGGACAACAAGACCTCGCCGGGATATTTGCGCGCAGTTGCGGCTATAGCGCATGGCGGGAAGGAGCAGTTGAAGAGGGCCCGCCGGGTTGTTGTAGCCGGCAAAAAGGCAGCCAAGGACAAAAGGAGGCGCGATTGCCTAGGATACTGAGTTTTAATAGCCCGTGTAATCATTATTATGGTAACCCTTTATTGCTTCCAATTGCTGCATGTTGTTGCATGTTGGTGTCATCGAGACTCTACGCCTTCTTCCTTGGACTGCGCATCGGCCTCTCAGGGGTCAAGGCATCACCCCGATGGTGCTATGCCACCTTCAGGCCGTCAAACACTTCCCCAAACCTGGTGCTGAGTGGTTGCTTGCTGCAACCCCTCTTGAAGACTTCCGTAGTCACGGTATGCACATACTCGGACCCGTGGCAATCATAGTTTAGCAGGTCCGCATACCAGATGACTACGTAATCGGGAATGTGAGACTGTAATATACGGCAATAAACAGTAGCATGATCATCCATCCTCACCAGCAGCAGCATTCACAAATGCCCTCACAAACTTTTCCACCATCACCTTCACCTCCTTCGCTATGCAGTCCTTAGGTGTATGGTTGGCAGCGATGTGGTGCCCGGCTTGCGGTTGGGGTCGAACGGCTTCAACAGTAGAGTCCACAGCTCCCGCCATGTCCCCCAATCATGCCATGTTAGCCATGTCTTCGCCTGCTTTGCTTGCGGTCTTGTAGGCGTTCTTGATGTGCTGCCGCCTGCAGCCGCCGTAGCATGCGCCAATTCCGCGCGAGCGGCTTCATGTTGCTCATGCACCGCGCAGCGCTCGCACTATTGCTCGAACAAACACTACAAACACTAAAAGAGGGCGGCCGAGGGCAGAGGGCGGCCGTTCAAAACAATTGAATATCAGAGCGAGTGCGATCCTTATTTTATGCTCTTTGGATTTGAACTCCTAGACGTTGCGCCCGACGACTGCGCAAAAGTCTCCGTTGGGTATTTTAATATTTGAAACAATATATAGTTGCGCCACGATATCGTTGCACCGCTCGGCTGGGCGTGTAAGCCCTAGCTGTGCGGGTAGGACGCTAGGTTATACGCGCCCCGCGAGGGGTGCAGGGAGAGAGAGGACCCTGGTACATTAGCGCGCACCGCGCGGTTCAGTGTCCGGCTCAATGATAAATGCTACTGTGGTCGAGAGAAGACACGTTTTATATTCATAGTCCATGCCTCGTGATTTCCGATATATCGCCTTCTGCTGCTAGCTCATGTAATTATTTTTAATGCCTCATAATGATGCGCCGTGCGCCAGCCGGGACCCGCCAAATTATCTGACGGGCGGTAAAGACCACTACTACGTCGAGCAGCGCGTAGCGACCGCCGTCTCTTAGAGTACCAGTACGGGCGTACAGTGATGCCTGTAGAAGTAGTGAGCTGGACGCTCATGACTAGCCACTGGTATCTACCCGCCGGTACTCCGCGGTACTCCGTGGGGTCTGACTGCGTACGCAGTACGCTCGTAACCCGCGGCGCGGGACGTCCAAGCGAGCGCCCAGCCCACCAGTCTCGTCACCCACCCGCGCGTCCTGGCAACGCCGTCACACCACCGACCGGCCCTCAGTGGCCATGTCCTCACGTCTTCAGTGTAACAGTTGCTAGGGTCGCGAATATCTAAGGGTTCCGCCCGGGCGGGAGGCTGCCCCCCTCGACATGCCGCGCGGTGTAGCGTCGCTGTTCGACGGCGGCGGTCAGAACTCATCTACCGCGCAGCAGGCGGTGAGCGCCGCGGAGCTCCATAAACCCGGCACGACATCCCGACACAGCGGATCTACAGATTACGAGCTGCGAGCGCATGGTAGTGGGAGTGGTGAGTGGAAGATTGGCGCGCAGCCAGCGCTTCCGCACGGGAAGTCCGTCGGGGGCCACCACAAATGGGGCGGGAATGCGCATACGGGCAGTGCCGCGACATCCCAGCATCACCACCACCATCATAGCCACCACAACTCGCACACGCGCGACTGGAGTGACCGCCACGCGTCCGCCTCGAAGGCGTCTACCTCGAGCGACGCTTCCGTCATCGACATTCCTGACTTCTCGGTGCTGAACATCAGGTACGCTACGCCCCGCCTCGGTGACGCCATGCGTGAACCCATTTCGTACGTACCCTTTAGGGTCGCCGCCTTTTTTATCACCGCGCATGTGGAGCGGTGTGAAACCGGCGGAGGGGTGACATGCCTGATCGAGAGCCGCAGCGCAGCTCGGCTTCCGATGATCGCTCAGACGCCAGCGAGGCAAGCGCAAGAGGCTCGATGTGCCAATGACGAGGACCGTCGGCAGGCGGGCTCGCTCGCTCACCGGCTTACCGTGGGGCGTGGGGGTGGGGCGGAAGTGGCGATTCCCGAGTACAGGGGAAAAGTACTTCGCGGTCGCCATATACCGGTCCGAAACCTCGAGAGTAGCGCTTCAAAAAGCACCCCCTCCCCGCCCCCCCCCCCCCCCCCCGGGCCGGCACGGACCCGTTCTCCTTTCGCTGATCGACAATGCACAAGGTAGCATATCCGGGCGGGTTAGGATTTTTTTTGCACACTGCCCCGATGCCCCGTTCGAGGCTGGAGGAGCAGTATTGGAGGGCGGGTGCGAGATCCCCGGGGTGCTGACGAGCTGTCTGCTCACAGGCCAGCGGAGCGCGGACTGGGGCTCGTCAAGTGCGACCTCGAGAGAACGCAAAACCCGTTTGCCAAGGGCGGGCTCTTCGGTGCGGAGAGCACGGGGTTCCGCATGTTCGTTGCGGGCACAGACGAACTTATTCTGAGCGCCAAGAAGAAGGGCAACGAGTATCTGATATCCTCATACTCGGACCAACACAACCAGAACCACTGCGCGGTGCTTGCATGGAATAGCTGGAAGACGGAGTTTTTCCTCGCCAGCCGCTGGTGCGAGCTCTGCGAGCCCGCTGCGACGCCATTCACGTGCACCACGCCGCCGGGGGAGCGTGAGGTTCTGGCAGCCATCTTGTACGAAAAGAACTACCGCGGCGATTGCCCCAAGAAGTTCACGGTGGTGGTGCCAAAGGTGAGCCGGCAAGGGCAGCGCGAGGTTTTCTGCCCGCGGCGGAAGAAGGGCCTCGTGGAGTGCTTTGACTCCGGCGACTGGGCAGACATCACCCCGTTCACCACCAAGCCGCCCAAGTGGAGCGAGGCCAAGCAGCGCTTTGAGGGTGGCTTCACCGACCGCGTCAAGGTGGCCTCCACAAGGAACTTTATCTTGCAAAAGGCGGGGAAAGGTGTCGCCCCTCGCGGCCCTCTCCATCCACCACCACTCCCTCTGCCGCGCCCCAAATATGCAGTCGGACACGTGGGACCATGCACTAACTAATGCCCCGCCCTGCCACGCCATGCCACAGCGGAGTCCTGGTTGCAGTTTGGCAAGTTCGGCAAGCACCGCTACGCACTGGACTTTCAGTACCCGCTGTCACCCATCCAGGCGTTTGCCACCGCCATCTCGTCCTTTGAGGCCTCCACCATGTACACCTAAACGGGTGTACGCCGCCGCCTACGGCGCAACAGCGCTACGGCACCTCAAAGCAACGCGCTGTTGACCCTGCGCTATACATATTCCTTATTCATCACGCCGGTCCTGCAACAAGCGACCAATTGTAACCGAAAATCGTGCGAAGCGTAGCCGTGCCGCACCGGCGCATGGGCCCGGCGCTGTGCTGACCGGGGCCCACGTGATAGTGAGACCTCTCGGTATACCGATACGTTGTCGCCGTCGCCATCACTTGCTGCAGGTTGCCCACATGCTCCCGGCTCCCTCCCCCTCAATCTCTCACAAAGTCGCCGCTCTTGCCGCCAGCTTTCCGGTCCAGCTTGATGTCGGTGATGACAATGTCCTGTCGCACCATCCGGAGGCTGGGTCAGCTCTCGCACGTGCTCTATGTGTCTCAGCTGCAACACTTGCGGTTGGTGGGAGGCGAGGAGGCAAGGGGCGGTGCGCGCCTTGGACACAGCCTTGCACATGTCATACACAGTCAGCGCCGCCACGGACGTCGCCGTCAGCGCCTCCATCTCCACGCCCGTCGAGCCCACCTGCGCCCAGCGGAAGCCCCCTCAGCCATAGCCGAGTGAGGTGATGCTGAATAGGGTAATTAGGATTTTGGGGCGCCCACCCGGATTATCATTTCAGTTCACAACATCATCTGAGCATCTTGCCACGGCAAGACCTTGCTGGCAGGTGCGGCACTACCTGTGCGATGTTGGGGATCCTACACCGACCACAGGAGGTTTTATATCGATGTTGTACATTAGCACCGGACAGGGCTGTATGGAATTTTACTGCTACCAGTCGTTCTCCAGATGGGGACGAGAAAGTAATGCGCCGCCCATGGTCCGTCGGCCGATCACATGGGTCCAAGCCACCGCAGGCGCCACCCATGTTCTCTTTGAATGTACTTCGCGCTACCGCCATCATCGCTGTTTCGTGACAGTCCATGCTTCCATGACCCCCCCCCCCCCCCCCCCCCCCCCGTCCTTCCCTTCTGTGCACGGAAGCCCTAAGCCCCCCGGTGCCGAGCCCTAAGGGCCACATGCGCAAAGGGATGTTGGGGGGGGGGGGGGGGGGGGAGCCTAATGCAGTCGCACCGTCTTGGCGGTGCTGACAATCCTTACGGCGTGAGCAGTGGCGTCCAGCGACAGCGACACGTCCACGGAGCTGCACAGGGGAACGGCGGGGTGAGGGACCTGTGGCACCCCAAAACCTCGTAACCCTGAGGGGATCTCGGACTCAAGGGAAGCTGTGCAGGGATCAAAGGACCGTAGGGCTGAGAGAACTTTCCAGGGTTGGGCGCGTGAGGTGGGGGTGGGGGAAGGGGGGTGGGGAAGGCGACGCAGTTCCATGCCTGATGAAGATGTTGTGGCACAGCGGGATCAGCTGCGCGGTGGCCTTGGCGCCCATGATGCCCGCAAGCTGTGACACACTCAGCACGTCGCCCTTCTTCAGCTGGTTCGCCTCCACCAACGCGTACGCCGCGGGCCCCAGCAGCACTGCGCCGGACGCGGTGGCGGAACGGGGGGTGCTGGCCTTCTGCGGAGGAGAGAAAGGTGGGGGGGGGGGGGGGGGGGGGGGGGGGGGGGTGAGGCAACCGATGTTGACGGCTGAGCTGCTGGTGTGCTCAGGACCCCGTATTGGCTACAGCGATGATGTTGGGATGGCAGGGTTACCTATTAGCCCCTGTGCCCGACACCCAGGGTTGCACGTATCTCCCCACGTGCAGGGGATGTGCATTATACGACTGATGTTACAGATGCGGAAACGGAGGCAGGAGTGTCTTGTTATCCAGCGCTTGTCGAAAGGATGGGCAACTAGGCACACCTTGTCCGCCGGTCAGCCCCATCCCCCGCAACCCCTGCTCAGGAGGGAAGCAGAACCGTACCGTTAAAGTGGGTTTGCGGGTCGGAAAATAATGAATTGTTCTGCGGCAAGTCGGGAGATCCGTGTGATGATCGTGCTGTATTGTGAGATATATCATTACAATATCAAATAATATCTATTATCTAATAGCTATTATATATAGTAATATATACTGAGCTGTCAATATCAAGTCATCATCTGAATATACAATATAGAGGGTATTTGGAGTTCTTTAAACGAAGGTGTTTATAAAACTTGGAGGGTGCTCCCTAATGCATGGTAGGAGGCTTCACGTCGAGACAGGCGCAGCCCCGATGCCTACCTGCCCGACGTCGACCATGAAGGCGCGCCCAGTTGCGTCCACGTGCGTCAGTCGCTCCTCCGCGCGGGTACCTGGCGACGGTGCCGGTGACGGCAACGGTGAAAGCGATGACGCCACATCCCGTGCTCTCTGGGCAACCTGCTCATCGCAGTGCGCAATCAGCAGCGGGTCTTCGGCGCCAGCGGAGGGGAGCTGCGGGCAGAAGCAGCGACTGTCAGCCCCCCCCCCCCCCCCCCCCCCCCCCCCCCCACACACACACACGCACATACCAGCCGCTAGCTCCACTGCTGTATCAGCTGCCAGCCCCGCGTCCACCGAGGAGGCCCCTCACCGCTTGGCCCTCGTTATCCCCGTACGCCTCGCCGAAAAACTCCCGAAACTCCTGCGGGCGGCTCGGCGAGTCAGTGGCGCAAGGGGGCGGCGGGAGACGGCATTCCCGGCGCGACCGGCCGCCGCATCGCCGGGCGGACGGACGAACCTGGTTCAGCTCAGCGACGTCGGCGTCTGTTGCCGTGGGCGGCGGCTTGTCTGCGCCAGGGCTGTGCCACCGCGCCTGCGAGCCAGCTGGCGATGCGGACCAACCAGGGGCGGAGACCGTCACCTGGCGGAACCAGCCCGAGGCCCACGCACGGCGGAGTGCCGCCTGAAGCGAGGCCATTACGAGCCAGCCCGCGGCGTAGCTCCGCGCTGCCGAAAAGGCACGCCTGGTATACGTTCACAAACTGCAGCTTGGCGGAGGAAGAGCAGATTACGGTGCGACGCTGTGTCGCGACTGACCAATAAGTGACTCGGGCAACTCTGCACCGCCACCTGTCTGCCACGGCCGATCAGCACGGCGCGGCGCGTGAAGAGTCGTCGTTGGCGGTCCGCCTGCGCGCGCTCGACGCGCGCCATAATCGCTGAACAAGTTAGTACAGTTCTCAAAAAATAAATCACAAAGCTGGATCACATATTATCATCGCCTTTCACAGGTGATATTAAGGCATAATAAGGAGCAGTAGGTCAGTACCTCTACAGTCAACGTGGCGCCGCCGTTTCTCCTTGCTCATCAACATGGCGCATGCAGACAACGTTCTTGTCGGGGTCGCGGCGGCGCGCGCGGGACGCGATGTTGCTTGCCCCTGCATGATGTGCCGTACGTGTCGCTCGTAAGGTTAGCCTTGCCCGGTGACCTGGGTCATCATCGGCTGCAAGCGCACTCGCCGCCGCAGATGGCCCAACCCTGGGCGGTGGTCCCCATTGGTTTCCTGTTTCCCTTTCGGTTTTTTTGCTCGTCCCTTGGCTTTCAGTGTTTCCCTATACTCTTTGGTTCATGGCGACTTTCTTGTTCCCATGGCCCTTCCTTGGTTCTTGGCTCCCTTGCCTCCCGCTTGACCCTTAGTTTTAGGCATATATCTATTTTTTGTTGGCAACCTTTCACAATTGCTTTTAGTTCTGCTTTTAGTGCGCATGATTGTGTTAAATAACAATGCTTTACAACACTGATGTAAGAAGATTTCTACAAGTCGTAGTTATTGGTCGCCGGTCATGTGCCAAAAGAGACATGAAGCTTTCAGTAGATTTAAAACGATGCTAACAGTGAGTATGGTAAGTAAAATATATTGAGTCGGAAATCAATCGTGATTGTCTAGACTGAAAGCCCCCGGGATGAACGACTAGACACCGAGGTGAAAGCAAGCCGGGATAATGGCATGTCCGGGCTTTCCATCTCCTGTCCCGCATGTCGCGGCGGTGATCGCCCCGCCGCGCCGCCTTTGGCGGTCCACCGGCATCGGCGGCCCGCGGCCGAGGCCGGTGGACCGCCGATGCTGCCTCCGCCATCTCGCCCGCTGAGCTCTTGCGGTAGGATCCTTAGGGGGAACTGGAGGAAGAAAGCCCCCCCCCCCCCTCCCCACGACCACCACACACTTACTTCCCCCCTCCCGCATGTCGCCGCTCCGTGGTCGGCATGCCGGTCATAATCGCCCGCGCGCCGCTCGCCGCCGCAGCGCGCCTTGTCGCTGTAGCCGCACGTCCATAGTCAAACCGGGCCGGCCACCAACTGACTCCTCCCGCCGACTACCCGCGACTCTCTCCAGGCAATCCGGCTCCTATCTCATGGCCCATGAGTCCCATGAGTCCATGGCCCATGCCCGGCCTCTCCGCGCCCAAACGCCCGCCTCACCTTTAAGTGCTGGGCTCCCGTCTCCTCTCGCTCGCCGCCCTTGCCCGTTCTAACGGGACGGCCGAGGGCAGTTTCCTGGGTGTTTCCGCCAAACACTCCGCTTTACTAAACCGGGATTCTCGGATTCATTTGTGGAACTCAAGGAGGGTAAACCAAATCTTATTATGCAGGTCGGTCGTTGGTCGTACCGAGGTACGCGAACACGACTATATATTTCGAACAACCCTCGCGAGCAGGCTGCCCGTGTCCGAGTCGTACACACCTTCTCCCCACCCATAGGCCGCTCTCGGAGAGGCCGACGCAAGGTCGAGACGTACATGAATCATTTTTTCATGTACTACGTATGCATGCCCGCCCATACAATAACGCGATGTAGTCCGGCGGCGCCAACATGCGCTACCGGGACTACGTGTATTATTTGAATATATAGCTCTCCGGTAGGGCTCCCCAGTGGTCGCATGACGATCCGAGGACCTGCCACAATAACCGGCCACCCCGCTCAGCCCCCTGCCGCGCAAGACCGGACACGGGTCTTAGGGGTTGCCAACGCCCACCACGTGGGGGTGGGGGAGGTGCCGCCCGGCCTGCCACACCCAATATCCTCCGCTTCCGCTGGGCCGCTGCCTCGCGGCGGGCGCCCATGGACGCCACAAGCAAAAACAAAGTACCCGTACATATTGCGGCGGCCTCACTGTGCAAAAGGCTCAGCAGCAGCCGCCGGCGTCCGCGCCATCACGACCCACCGCAGCGGCGGGTCACCCGCATCCCACAACATCTGGCGCCAACTTGTGCGGACATTGTGAAACGCGTATGAAGCAACACCAACTACCAAAGGGAAGGCTTAGCCGCATGGCCGGTTGACAAAGCTGCGCATCCGGCACGCCCCCCCCCCCCCCCCCCCCCCACACACACACACAAGCGGCGGAGACTCACTGAAATGGGCGTAAAAAGCCCACCGCATGCCCCACGGGCGCGTGGAAGAAGTTGCTCGAATGTGGTGCTAGCTCCGACCTTAAAGGCACAAGTTTGAAATTTGGTGTAATTTCATCATGGGCTAGCCACAAGCCAACTGTCTCATGGCCCGGCTTAAACCCGCATATCATGATCGGCTAGGCCCGTTGCATGTCGTCGCCCTTGAAGTAAGGTTAAGTCAATGTGCGAACTCCTACACTGGGTTGACACCCGTATAGCTAGCATGGCCTCGCTCTTTACTACTGAGAAGCTGTGCAAGGAGCTGGCTGGGCTTCAACTTACTCTGACGATTCACTATTGCACAACACGCATACGGCAGCTCGGCCGGCTTGGGCATGCCAACCGAGTGGGTGTGCTTGGAGCAATTCACTCCCTCGCAGCATGATGTAATCATGGGCACATTCACGAACGGCCTTATACTAGGGGCAGTAACCCCAATATTCATTGCGTTGGCTATGCGATGCACACAATTGAGTCACAAGATGCCCGGCACCGACTCACATCACATGGCAGATAATGGTGGCAAAAAGCAAGCGTTGACAACTTCAAAGGAAACCGAGGAAGAGCGAACGCAACTAACGCTGAAAATCCTTTACTTCTATGCGTTGCAGCCCATCGCATCGAACACCGATTTCACCGCCCGCCATTCACCCCCCCCCCCCCCCCCCCGGCATGAATCCTTATTTGCCTCTAATGGACGTCACATCGTCGTCTGTAATCAATTAATTTGCGTACATCAACCCTCCGCAGAGGTCCAATGCCCCCCCTTTTTTTGAATATTGGGTTTATGACCGGAAATCCTGAAATTGTTGCACATGTATGTTCAGCCTTTATCAAGAACCATAGGGTTTCAGTAAGCCCTTCGGCCCCAACAAGTGTCCTACACGAGTGGCACTTGCGCCACATTGAGCGTTATTACCAGTACCCCTACAACGACAGGGGTTGGTGTCCCGCATGCGTGCCGCCGCGCATGCATTAGGCTCTTCCGATTTAGTTTCGTGTTAGCTACCGATTTCCGGAAAATCGGAGGGGGCGGCGGAGGGGGGGACTTTTTCATTCATGAAACTTTTTCGAGGGGTGAAACAATCGCAGATGAGTTGCGCGCTGCCACGTACTCTATCATAAACTGCGCGGCCCGCAACAGCCGCCGACACTCCCACCTTATTACCACCGCCCAACAGCCGTAGGCACCGTCCCTGCCCCGCGATGGAGGGCAGCAGCGAGGACGAGCGAGGTGGGGCCATCGCGGCGCCCCCCCCCCCCCTCCCACCCCCCCTGCCACAAGTCCGCCGTTGAGGAGAGGAGGTGATCGACATTGCCCATGAGGAGGCGATGGAGATCGAGCTGACTGAGGAGAAGCAGCAGGATCTGCAGCTAGCAGCGACATTGCTAGGAGGTGGAGGCGAATCGGATGCACATGGAGCAAGAGTTGCTTGATAGGGGGCAGAGTGACATCGAGTGACTGTGACAGCGAGAGAGCAGTGACAGCGAGCAGCACAGTGACAGCGAGCAGCGAGCAACAAGTGGACGGTAGGTCGTGAGGCCGGCGGGGAGGCAGGGGCGTAGCCATAACAACTTGTAATTGCGGTAGTTTACATGTTTAGCACTATATGGTATGTTCTCATTGCACTCCGCTCCTATATAGCACTTGCATCAATGCGCATGAGGCATTAACATATGAAAATCATCTTACATGTGCAATGGCCGTACATTACACATCACTGGTCTTCCCTGGCAAACAAAGTGCGCACGCCGGAAAATCAGAGGGGGGTAAGCTAAACCATGAAAGTAAGTCGAAAGAGCCTAATAGACCATTTCATGGTGGGATGGCCATGGATGGGTGAGACGAAAACATCTCAGCAATAGAGGCTAGGGGAATTGTTGGGTGGGGCGGGGCCATAGTAGCGTGCGCCCATATGCACGATGCGGCGTGATACCATCCTCCATGCAGTGATTATTATGCCTTGCGGTGCAGCGCTCAACCTTGCGGTACTGCTCACTGCGCTTCGAGGGAATGTCAGAAAAAAAAATCAAAATACCACAAAATCTACGCGACGAGCATAGCTATAATTTCTTTTACAGCAACACGGTCGTCCGGGGTAGTTTAGGCACTTTGAGCTTTTACAAATATATGTCGAAGTCTGATGACGTCGTCTGTGACAACGTGTGGTCACCACGACATTGGCGTGGAGCTTAACGCCAAGCGGATCTCAACACCCGATAGTTTACACGGTGGCGTGACAGTGTCGTGTTGCGTGTACTTGTGCATGCACCTATCATACTTGGCACATGCCCCCTCTTGAGCGATACCCACGACCGCCATGTGCGGCATCCTCCCTTTCGCAGCATTATTTCCAGCACCAGCATCGACGCATTTAGGTGCACGCTATTGCTGTGCAATCATGCTCATCAAGATTGCGCGATTTATATAAGCATGCGGCCATGCACCAATATAGAAAAGCTTTGCCCTACATCAAGGAGGCCACGAGAACCCTCATCTCCCGCTTGCGCATGCAACGATCACAACAACATTTTGTCCATGATTTTGCCCGCGCCCGTGAACATGCGGCGTCGATATGTAGGGTTTGGTTTAACGCCCAACACCCATGATGGATAGTTATAATCATACCAAGGGTGATGTGTTGATATGCGTAAGGAGGCAGTGGTGTCCCATGCCCATAACATGCACACGAGAGGCGCAATGTTGTGGCTTTGAAGCGCTAGCGCAATAAGCTATGCTTTTGCCTAAATGAAAGTGTTCGCCGCAAATGCAACCGCGTGGCAGTTACTTCATGCGTCAAAAGTAATGTACGGGTTCTAAGCAGCTCACCTTAATCAAGCGGTGCCCCACGCGGTACAACGAGCCGGTCGGTACCGGGTATATTATATCAATGACAAAACAAAGCACAATTGTCACTTTCGGGCTGCGGCCTGAGCGTTCAAGCGGCGCTCCCCATACGCGTGCACGCCCGTTTCACAGCTACGATTTGCCGCCGGCACATTCCCTCGACGTAGTGAGGCGGGCCCGCCGCGCGTGAATGACGGTGCGCGGCCTTGGCGCAGACTTAGCGGGGTGCGACGATGTACCGCACAAAGTTTACAATACAGCCGCACCCCGACGTCCCACGCGCCCTGGTTCTCGTTCAGTAGTGCGACAATTGTACAGGTTACGGATACTCGCAAACTAGTACTCATGCCATGTTTTGTTCTGAAGCGGAATGTATAGTAGCGGGATGAAGAATGCAATGCCGAAAGTAATATCACGAAATATTATTACTCGGCCTCATCATGTTCGCCGCCGTCGCTGCCCGAGTGTATGCTCGCATCGCCGCAACTGCCCCCAATCACTTAGTTAGTGTTGGCAGCCTTCTCTGACGACGCCAACATGGTCGGCACTGGTGACGGACTGTCTCGCGCTTGCTACGTGGGTGGCCCTGTCCGCTTTTGCCGCCGTTACTGGGTTAAGCGTCACCATTCGCAAACGACATGCATAATGTCAGCTTGGCTCTTCGTCCCCGTTCGGCGCCCTTCCTTATGTGCATTTTTTGCATGGCGTTGCAGCCTCCTCGTCCGGAATCAAGGTGCTTGCCTGGTGCCCCTGTGGGCTCGGCCACTTTCGCCCAGGAACTGTTGGACAAAACGGTCGAAAGTTTCACCAATTCGGATCCTGGCTTATCGGTTTGGCGACCACTTCCACTCCCACAGCGCTACTCGTTTGCTTCAAGTTTGCGGCCGTCGTTTCGGCTACCACCTCCGCTCCACGCCTCGGGGCTTGGGTCGCTCTGAGGGGTATGGCGACACTATTACTTCATTCCTTGAAGATGCAGACGCCGCCGCGTTTTCAACGCTCGCTGGCGTTTGGGGTGTTAGCCCCGACCTCTTGGCTACGCCCTCCATGCGCACGCATCTGTCCCTCCCGGTCCAATTCGGGGGCCTCGGCATCGGCGATAATGTGGTTATCGCAGATGCCTCCCACATCGGCGCTGCCGCCCTTGTGGTTGGCCAAGCTGTGACTTTCATCCGTGCTCTAAATGACACCTTGAGCGACGCCGGGGCGTTCCTTTCCGACCCGTCAGGCGTATCCAGCCCTCATAGCCTCTACCTTGTTGGGGCGTCCTTGATTCACCAGGCTTTGGCTACCCCAGCGTTCGAACCCGATGCCGGCGCCAACATGTCGGCGCCGATGTGGGCTGTCGAGCTTCGCGCTGCTCATACTCGTGTTGTTGACGAGTGTGGAGACGCGGTGCTCGATGATCTAGCGGGGCCGTTGGCCTCTGCCCTAAAGTTGCTCCCCTCCACGCGCTCTCACGTTGCCCGTGCCGGCTGCTCGGCCTGTGGGGCTAAGCCGGCGTCTGCGATGCGCTCGGCGGCCGACCTCCAAGCTATCCCACATTACTCGGACTTCCCCTTGCACTTCATGCGGAAAGTCCGGGAAACCCTGAGCCACCGCATTCACACGGTCCGCTTCGCAAAGCTTGCTGCGCGTATGCCTGCAAGTGGCCCTGACAGTAACCGCCTCCGGGGCCGCCTCTTACGCGCTGCGACAACGTTCCTGGTGACTGATCCTCCAAGTGAGGGCCGCCTTGGTGAAGTCCGTGAGCGTTCCCTTAGTACTACGATTCCATGTTCCGCGTTGCCGCTTGCCGCCCATTTGGCCTTCCGGCGGCTCTTGTCCTCTCCCTTGGCGAGCCCTGCCTTTGTGTTTTTTGCTCCTTCTCGGTACAAGGCATGCTGGCTTGTTTTGAGGAAGTTGGCGTGGAATTCACTGTCTCCTTCAGCTTGGGCGGTCGCGTGATCACGTGGCAAGTTGCTCTGGGGGCGACTCGAATCACGCCGCACACGAGTGGGCGGCACATGGCCTTTCCGACGTTTGCCACGAAGTTAAGTCCGCCCTGGGCGTGGGTGTCCAGATCCTCGCAGACCCGTCGGTGCTTGTTTCTCTTCCGAAGGGCAACGACGGCCGGCCGGCCGATGTTGGGGTTTTTGGGTATGGCGGTATCCGCGGGAACACGCACGGTTGCTGTCGATACCACCATTGCCCCTATCCTCGGCGTGTCAAGCTCGGATCCAACGACTGCATTGCGGGCGGCAAAGCGCCACAAAATCCAGAAGTATGATGAGGGTGTCCGAAACGCCGCCGGCATGCTTCGTTTTGTCCCTTTCGCCGTTTCTGAGTTCGGCTCGCCGGCCCTGCACGCTGAGGCCTTCTTGGTGGAGCTCGCGAAAGCTAGCCACACACAGAGGCAAAAAAATCGGCCAGCTCTTGTCTGCGTGGCGCCGCCGTTTCTTCTTGCTCATCAACATGGCACATGCAGACAACGTTCTTGGCGGGATCGCGGCCGCGCGCGCGGCACGTGATGGTGTTCCTGCGCCTGCGTCACGTCGCTCGTCGGCATGTGTTGCTATGACCCGGGTCATTGCTTGCAAGCGTCCTCGCCGCGGCTGATGGCCTACCCCGGGGCGGTGGTCTCTTTGATTCCTCGCAGCTTGGCGACTTCGTGGTTCCCTTGGCTCTCCCTGGCCTCTTGCTCGACCTTGCTTTCAGGCTTATGTCTCTCTTTTGCTGGCAACCTTTCATAATAGTTGTTAGTTCTGTTTGTAGTGCGCATATGTCAAAGCCCTAATATGTAAAAAACCAATTATTACGAAGCATGTTTCGCTGCATGCTGTCCTAAGTACTTCCGATCATCTCCGCTCATATGTGGCTGGCGTCGAATCCGCGGTGCCCTCCAAAAAGGATACTTGGTATTACGGAATCAATACCTTCGGTACTATACGGTTCAATGTTTGATTACAATACTGCGGCCAAACCCCCTCTGGAACTAAAAAATAGCTGATAGGTTACCGGTATTTTTTCATGGGGGGGTATTAATTAATAGTAATAGTAAAATACTATTAATTAATGTTACCTGTAATTTACTGGTAAGTAATCGTTTGGAGGGTGCGGCGCGCCTGGAGCCGCAGCAAGCAGCTGCGGACAACCGCCTCTAGCGGCCATCGCACAATGTTTTGACCGCCTTCTGTATCACCCAGAGGCTTCAGAGAGTACACGCCACCTGTCGCAACGTCGCGAGCATGCGACCATGGCGACTTCTCGCGCGACGAGTCAGCGTGTTGGCGTGATGCCATGTGAATCGACGTGCAATCGCCGGGCGGGAGCTCACTAGGTACGGTCGCCATCGCGCTATGAGTTCCCGCCCGCCCGATTATCGTTCGTAAGTGGTCACTGAGCGCATGGTTGCCCTCTTCCACCCTATCCATGAAGTTGCGTTCCTGCTCGACCCCTACATGTCGGTGGCGGGGCAGATTTTGGAGGCCCCATCTCGCGAGCACCTGCGGACCATCTGGCAAATATTGCTCGGGAGCGGAGTTGGATGCGACCATCAAGGACTTCAACAGCTACCTTGCCGACGTACGTTGGCGTTTATCATGCTGCTCGGCAGGAGGCGACGACTGATTAGGCATGCCCAACAAAAGGTATGCTCGCCTAGAAGCCGCATGGCTGGAGAAGAACCATGGATGTGAGCTGGCAATCATAAGGCAATAATCCCTTCTGTGGTAGTGGACCAACTACATCAAGTGCTCCACTCATCTAAAGGAGATTGCTCTCCGTGTGCTCTCTTCCTCCCCCACTGCTTGCCTTGTGGAGCGCATGAACTCTGTTCATAAGCGAGTGGCCGCCCAAGGCTATGCTTCTCTTAAGCATTACAAGCTTTTGTTATTATGCTATGTCATCTGCGCCTGCTTGAGAACTGTGAACATGATGTGTTGAACATGGTCGAGGGTGCTCTGGTAGATGCCATTGAGGCTGATGACAAGCTCGCTGAGCAGGGCGCATCACCCCTAGCACCCCTGGCCGATGACGCCACTGCTCTTACCTAGAGTGATGTTGGGATGCTACCGATCTAGAACTGTTGCTCGATGTAACCATTCCCGACCACCCGTTGTCAACTCTGATGTGATTTGTAAGCTCCTTGATGCATTATGCACACTGCAGCAAAATAATACTCAACATTGATCTTAGATCAAGGAAATTTAAAACGGGGGGAGGGGTATTAATTAATGGTAAGATACTATTAGTTTATTTTTTGAATTGCAGTAATTTACTCCTATCAGCTATATTATCTGGAACGTCGTGACTGTCGCCTTATGTACTGCGCGCTTGTATTGCGATTCTTACACATTTTGCTTGATCACCGGCAATGTCCGTTTTTTCGTGCGGAAACCCGCGCGCTACTACAAGTAAAGTAAAGTTTGCCCTGGGTCATTGGCCGAATCTGCCTTGGCACTTGACCTCGTGCGCCAATTGCAATCGTAGGTCTGGCATAGTTACTACTCCATTAGACCGTTGCCCCATGCGAACCCCGAAGAGCTAATGCATGCATCAACAAGGTAAGCCCGGGACACGGGCCCGGTCGATATCATTTGCCTGAAATGACTGAGCCGGGAATCGATCCGGGGACCTCCTGAGTAGGAGACCATTGCGCTCTACCGAGCGGACATACGAGACCACCGCTTTACCCGCGCATTCTTAGCGGGCGGGTATCGCTGACTTTTGAAGCGCATACGCCAAGCGCGGCCACGGGCTCGCGACGTAAGATAGCCGCAACATCATCCCGCATGTTCTCAGGGTAGGGCATAAAATACCCTAGATAAGCTTAGATGTACATGCGATGTAACGCATTTGCTAACATTTGGCAAGATGTAGCATTTCATCAATGCCACATTTAAATGCGTATATGCCAAATTATCATATGCCATCGCATTCACTGTGCGACTACTAGGGCCGGGTAGTCCGAGGGAAGATGAGGATATATGCCCACACGGCAACACTCGGTTTGGCGACAATGGCGACGTGCAACATGCGCAGCACGGATCACGACCCACCCGTTCATTACTTTTGAGCATGATTTAGTATAAAGCGGGTGTCTCGCGCTATTGCCCCAAGCCGTACGACCCTGAGTATAGTATATTGTTCAACTTGTATGCATGCGCGCCTCACTGTAGCCCCCATGGGCTTGTCGGCATCGAATTTGCAAACCCCATACCTACAGCGACTATATGGACGGGTGCATTATTGTACATGTATATTTATAAATTTTATTTATGATAGATATTTCATATGTATATATGTTGGTCGATCGCCGTGTATAAGATGTACTGCAGTCTGTCATGGTGCGTGCGTGCGTGCGTGCGTGAGTCCGTCTGCCATAGTGCGTCTGTTCACCAGGTGCGTGCGTGCGTGAGTGTGTCTGTCGCCGACTTTCGGAACGGTTTCGCATAGATTATTTACCAGATAGATAAAAATGTATCCGTTATAGATTCCGTCATAATTCCGCGCTTACTACCTCCTCCGACTACTTGTACCGTACCTGGGTGGACCGACGACCGTCCTCGGCCCTCTGAATCGCGAGCCCTCCGTCCGCCTCCACCCCCGGATGGGGATGGGGGCGGGGCTCGTGCACGGGTGGCATCTTGGTAGCCTTGGACCCGCCCGTGCTGTCACTGCCGCAGAGAAGCAATGCGAGCTCGACGACACGGGCGTCTTCTGTCGTTGCTGGTCCGGTCAACTTCTCGTTCACTGCTCGTTGAGCACCCTCTCCCTTCCTGTCATGTCGGCGCCTCCACCTCACATTCGGCCTCGTGCCGCTATTGCAGTGCCCGGGATGCTGTGTTGGGGAGGGAGTTCTACGTTCACCGGAAGGGGACGCGACCGAGTTGGCGGCGGATTTAGCGTTGGGAAGCCCGCGTCGGTTCTTGGTTGATGTTAGGGTTACCACCATAACCCTACCTGCATACCTATATCCGCACACCTATACAGTCATACTCGTACCCCTCACTTCCTTATACTAACGCAACCACTACATGCAACTAAGCTGCTGATCCGCCCACACACATATGCCGCGTGCTTGCCACACGTCATGCCCTCGTCAGCCGTGATGACTCCCTGATGACTCCAAGCCTAGATTGCATATCCAAGCCTAATGCCTGCATGCGAACGGCTGCCAAGCCGATAGTTGTATAAAGCCGTGTACACCTCGGTACATTGTAACAAGATCCTTTGCTGCAAACCTTTTCCTTGTCTATGCTAAAGTCTCTCACCTAAAGCTTACATTGGTTTCGCTGAGCTCTGGTTAAGATCCCCCGCTGCGTTTCCACTGCGCATGCCCGTCCCCCGCCGCGCCTGCCACTGCTGCCGGTCACCCCCCCCTCCCCGCACCTGCCATCGTAACGACCAGCCTATCACTGCCGCCGCCGCCGCCGCTAACCAACGAAATACAGTTCGACACCGCCCGGTGGCCCGTGTAATCCGGGCCGAGGTGGCCAAACCCACGACCCGCGCCCTAGCCACGGACATCATCCACGCATCGCCAGTGAACGTCACTTCGCCCCCCCCCCCCCCCCCCCCCCCCCCGGCCGCACGCTCCCCCACGCCGCCACGCATCCCACTGCCACTAACCCTCAGCACTGACCGAATATGACGGCATATGCGATGGATGTCGCCGAACGGGCGACTCCGTCAACAAATGCTCGTCGACGAGCAAGGCACAACAGTGGCACCAGACATTGGCTGCCAGAAGGCAGCTAAGGGAATTACCTAGCTGAACTCGCACCGCCTTCCCGGTTAACGACGGTTTGGGGCCAGCCTAGATTTGATTTCGAATTGAAAACCAATCGATAATCTGTCTGACTGGCCGTATTGTTCCCCATTCCCGAGACTATGCCTGTTAGCTTGCCCCCAGTGAACGAGCTAACTCCTGAGAGCGCGGCCGAGCCCTGCGTGCCGGTGTCTGCGCATGACGGGGCCTCCTCTTCAGGCCCGTTGCCTGTCGAGTCGACACACTCGTTGCCCTCGCACGAGCTGTGCCGGTTCCTGCTAGCATCTGCCTGCTTTGCCATCCCAGCTGACACAGCTGCTGCCACATGTTATCCGCAATAGCGAAACATGCTGCTACCCGAAAATATTGCCGACCCCCCTCCCCCGGCCCGGCACTGACAAAACCCAAACCTGCCTGGACAACTGCCTGCCACCACTGCTTCAGTCATCGTGACGATCCCACGTGCATCCGCCTATACCCGTAGTTATTACTAATTAACGACTGGCGACTGACCTAACGACTACTGGTGTGAATTACAAAAAGGGCACTGACCGAACGACTACTGGTGTGAATTACAAAAAGGGCAGTTCCCCAGAATTAGGAAATCAACACAGCAAGCCGCCTATAAAAGCGGCCCGCATCCCGAACGACTACTGGTAGCGACTACAGTTCGCTTATCGTTAAATGTTTTTCTTCCGCGTTACCACGGCCTATCCGAGTTTTTGTACGTGCGATAGTCAGTCTACTACATCGGATATCGGCCATACTGTGTTTATTCACCTCCCGCATTACGCATTTGCGCCATGTATGATAAATAAGGAGTCGTGGTATGCTACTGTTCACGAGTTATAGTATCGACGAAATCACTGTTAAACATACATACCCAGCATATATAATTAAAATATACTGGGGATTACAGCCACATGCCTGTCACATGCCACACCCATGCCATCAGTATCTTCCCCCGCTACAAATACAGGTATGGATTAGCGACTACTAACTGTAGCGAGTAGCGCCTAGCGAGTTGAGTTACCTCGGGAAGTCCTAGCGCCCCATCTAGTTCAAAACCGCCTCATCCCCTATTACCCTGAAGACGCATATTTCGGCCACATCGCCACATCTGCCACTGACAACCTGCCTATGCCTATGCCTATGCCTATGCCACCGACCAACTGGGTCGTCGATGCTTATCTTGCGGACAGCACTGTCGATACGCAGGCGACCACCGCGCACTTCCACAGTATGCGGTCTGAACACGTCAAGGCTCTTGAGCTTGAGCCTGAAGGTAAGACACATGTGCCCAATAATATTGCCATCAGCCCCGCTTTGCAAATCGAAAAACGCTCTGGTAACGACCTATACGTCCGATAATGATTTACTACTATCAGGCATACTAATTCACTACTGTCAGATACAGCTAAAACACACATTACCCGACCGTCCACACTGTTTTATAAAATGCTGTTAAACTCCGGCGGTGCGACACACTGTTTTGTAAATAACGCCTAGAGGTCCGCCTGCCCGCAAATATTCAAATATTCAATGATACTGGTATGCCGGTACATGTACCGCGCCACTGGGAAATTATCAAATTATCCCGTACAGCCCTACACGTTACTACTGTACGGATGCCCGCCGCGGCCGTATTACGCCTCTAGCGTCTGAGTCCTGCACATTTCAGTTGCACATTTATAGCAGAGGTTAGTTTGACCAACTTGCAGAATAATTTCAACGTGTTCTCGTGTGTCATTTATCATAATCACTACCTAGCCAATAGCTAAACTGCCGGCACCCAAATTACGCTTCCCGGCGGCCACACTGTCACCTATATCCGGCCGAACCCCGCTCTATTGATACACATGCCAACACCATTGATGCGATATACATGCCAACACCATGGCTTCACAAGGATCCATGTGATGTCTTCTCTTACGCCGTAATTCGTGAGTGCGACGCAACGGACGCACTGTTGCTCAATCAATTAAATCGCGATTTTTCCGTTGTTTCCACCGAGTGATCTGCTCATTATGTACTATAACGAATTGAAATCTTTATACTTAAACATATAAACAAGCATGCCAGCCGTTAAAATTCCCTTCAAGCGATAGCGCCCCGGCTTCAACTTCGAAATACCATTGCTCTAAGATGCCCACCTACCGCCGGCAAAACACATTGCCACTCAGCACCTGCCGAATTATGTGACCCATTATGCGACCTGTGACCCATTATGCGCAATAGGGCTTGCCCACAGACTTACCTACCTGCCAACTTGCGATAATTTTCATAACAAACCTATAGGCTCCGTGTCTCCCGTACATCCACACATCTGCCCCTAGGTAATTTTTTCCCATAAACTTTGTTTAATCACTGGCATGCCGCCCTCTGCGAAATAT
Source organism: Tetraselmis striata (assembly GCA_006384855.1). NCBI lineage: Eukaryota > Viridiplantae > Chlorophyta > Chlorodendrophyceae > Chlorodendrales > Chlorodendraceae > Tetraselmis > Tetraselmis striata. The sequence continues at coordinate 55,585 of VCJN01000773.1, forward strand.
CTTTGCCGCTACACCCATACTTGTATACACAGTTACAATACAAGCCCACTTCATCCCTGTCGTATCCACCTAAGACGCTCCTCGGCTTGCCCATTTTCTTATTTACAATATTTTCCGCCCCCACGACCTTTGTCGCATAATAATGAAGACCGCACTCCCCGCTCCACCTCGGTTATGACCAAAACATGATCCGCTCGTGCTCGTTACATAATGACGTATGGCCAAATAACTTATCCCTCGTCGGTTTCTACCAATCCGCAACTACATGCACTCCGCTTGACGCCCGCTACGGCACAAACCCGCTCACACCCGCTAACTTCTTATAACAACACGTGGACTCTGCGGATTACATTGACATCGCCAAAACCAGATGCAGAAATACATAACTAAAAGTTAGAACTCGCCAATACCTGAGTATTAAGCATACGTAGCATATGCCAACCGTTAAACTCGCCCCAATACAGCCTGGATATCAACGTCACACATATTGCTTCACAATCAGCTTGTCAAATTCCGCCTGCCAACCCGCTTGCCTTTTGCTATGGCAACGTCACACATATTGCTTTGCAGTCAGCTTGCCAAAGTCCGCCTGCCAACTCCTGCCAACTCCGCTTGCCTTTTACTATGCACTGCCATCCC
>VCJN01000774.1:0-16736 GCA_006384855.1 Tetraselmis striata
GTGGCCTCCGGATCGTATGATCCAGAGAACCCAGTTTCACTACAGCCCGCGAGTTCAGGAACCATTGGACTGCCCGTGTCTGTTCTTTGTATCCGTCTGAGTGGCGGTAACCTTTTGATCCTTGTTTTTAACCTTTGATCCTTTTGAACATGGGAGCGTACTATGTATGTCCCGTGGTGGCTCACGACCTGTGAAACCCCGAGCTTGTGGAACTGTACTTACGAGGGAACCTTTGTTTTTGTTCTTGTGTAGCCTTTTGACCTACGGTGGGGAAAACTGGCGGCGGGCCTTGACCCGACTTCCACTGTTCGGACTACCCCAGTTGCTAACGCTTTTGGGTGTAGGCACATATATACATAAGTATGTATACATGCATATATACACACACACACACATCTACATACATCCGTACATACATATATGTACCTACATATACATACATATAAATACATATTATATACATGTACATATACACATATATAGAAACCCCGCGTGTCGCGTGCGAGTTTTCGTCCGAACTGGGTTAAGATATTGGTTGTATTGGTTGCTTGTAGACGGCCTGTCATGTCGTGGCCCGTCGGGCCCGGTGTTGTGTGCCGTCGTTACTGGCTCGACACTTTATGGAAAATAGCGGCGCGGGCGCGGCGGGCGTTACGCGCAGTGCTATCTCTGCGGCAACGCTCGGCGGGCGTCGCCTCCCTTACGAAAACTGCACCGTTGTCGCGTGTGGGTTTCCTTCATGACTTCCCTAAGATAGTCCTCGGTACCGCGGTGATACGGGCAGTTTAGGTGAGGTGAGCTGGTTGCCGGATCCTGGCGGGTGAAGGTAGCCCGAGCTGTGACAAGACGGCCCCATTGGCCGTTTCCGAGTGGTATATATCTACGCCGGTCTGTCGGCCGGTTCGCAGTGCCGTTTGTCGGTTCGTACGCGGAGCGTTGGGAGCACGAGCCGTGACGGAGGGCTGGCTTCTGCGGGGCTATGGCCCACTACGTGTACGCCTGGTCTACGCCTGCGGGGATCTTGGTGGCCGAAATGGGCTTGCCCCTTGTGGACCCCTACGGCGCGGTACTGCCTTTCTAATCTGTACAGGTGCCCGCCCCCGTCGGAGTCGGTGGTCAGGTCGGCATACCCGCTGCTGCCCCTCTCTTTAATTTGAGCGGGGCCCCGTCTCCGGCAGTGCGAGCTCCCCCTCCGGCATGTTGTTCTCGTTTTCGGCCAGTAGTAGTTGGTAGTTGGTAGTTGGTAGCTGATAGCTGAAAAAACACAGAAAGGGGGGAGGGGTGTGGCGTAGCGTGCCGTGGTAGCATTGTGAATCTGGAGCTGGGTTTGACGTCGCACTTATGCTTAGTATGTCCTGCGCCCCGCTATATGTGTAGCGGTGCGTAGCCCTGCGACGCCATGTCTGCTCCTCTCGCCCCCATGCCTTGTTCATGCGCAACGCTCCGAGCGCTGTCCCCCGATACCTCCCGTCATCTCTCTGTTGAACATATTTGGCCCGGCGACGTTTAACCTTCCACGGCGTGTATGCTATGTCACGCTTTGACCAGTGGGGATTGTTTCGCCACTTTTATCTTAATTTGGCAAGTGTTACAATGCACGTGCGTGCTTCATATCCTACTGCGAAAAGCAGAACTAAGGCAGAAGTTATATAGTTACATGAGCTAGCTACAAAAGGCGATCAGGAAACCATACAAAAAGGCAAGAGAAAACATCCCCTACAGCAATCAGGCAGAAGGTATCATTCCTCAATGAGACTGCTACAATGTAGAAATCGCACGAAGTCTTCCGGATTACCCGACTGTATGAAAACAGTCGCCGCACCCCCATAGTTATCATTCGTCGGTGATGTCATCCCCCCCCCTCCATATGCATGGTCGGAGAAACGTTGTAGGAGCTCGGTCCTCCGACCGAAACCCCCTTCTATTGTAGGAGCGCTTTTCCTCCAATATAAGCCCCCATGTGTCCATGGCGGGTGATCGCCCAGACCATGCCCCGACCATGCATGCCCCCCCCCCCCCAACCCCTGCCCCCCCCGCCCACCTTCCCGCGCTCGCCTTTGCGCGGCGGCCTCTTGAAGAGCACACCCGGCGCGCAAAGGCGGGTTGGGCTCGTGCCGCTTTGTTCGACGCTCACCGGGGCGGGGGGGGGGGGGGGGGGGGGGCACAACACCCGTGGGGATTTCCGGCTTAGCTGCCGGCGGGCCGGCCATCGCTTAAAGCATGAGCAGTTGTTGCGGCTGCGCTAGGCTCCCGCACGACCGTGTAAGTATACTGTAATGCCATGTACTTATCATGCAATCTTACTAGTAGTATGACACTCGTCTGTAGTCATTCCGCGACATACTCGTGATAAATGTATCAGGCGCATATCACTCCTCGTCGCGACGACGCTACATCCGCGTATAACTATTTTTGCATCTCCATGGAGAAGCCCGACCATCTCGCTGCTTTCTGGCCTAATCCGCGATAGCGCGCGCGGCACAACCAGTGAGTGGGCGCGCGGCAGTGGGCGGCAAGGCGTGCGGCAGTGGGGCGGGCGGAATAAATTATTTACATCCGGCGTTCCGGACCGGGGCCGCCTCGGCACTCGCGGGTGCCCGCAGCGGCTATGGCGGCCCGGCGGCCGGACCAGAACGCCCCACGGCCCGCCTTGGCCATGGCACCACCCCGGCCCCGGGCCGGCACTCCAGCCGCCGGCTTGGCGGGCTGCTTGGCCTTCTTGGCCGGGGCCTCCAGGCTACTGCCCTCGTCGACGTTGTCGCCGGGGACGGCTTGCGTGGCGGCCAGGTTATTGACCGCGGTGGTGTTGTGCTTGATGATGCCGCCCGCCATCTCATGCTGCCGCGCCAGCACTCCCACCAAGCCGTGGAGCTTTGGCGACGCAACGGTGCCCGGCAGCGGCAGCGACACAACCTTGTTGCGATGAACAGTCGATACGATCGGCTTACCGCCGAACGTAGGGACTGGGGGGGGGGGGGGGGGGGGGGGGGGGTCTGACACAGCAATTGCGAAAGTCAGTATGCGTGTTGATTGCTTGTGAGTCGCGGCGGCGGTGGCTATGTAATCGAACAAGTGGGAAAACAAACGCGACTCACCTGCGGCTTTCCAGTGCGGCGTCACCTCGCAGACCTCGAGCTAGCCTAAGGAATCTGAGTGTCGCGCGGCCAACATTCGTCTAAGACAGCTGAAATCACTGCCTTAGTGTCCTCGGCTGCAGGAGCAACATCAAAAAGTAACGCGGCACGGGGCGGTCAACGCGTGTGAAATTCTAATCCTCTACTGTGAGGTGCAGTAATGCTCTAATGCAATTAGAGGCAAGAAGGTAAAGGTTATGAGGAAACAGTATCGAATGTTACAGGATCAACACCTGGTTCAGCTATTTATCGGCAGTCAGCAGCACAGAGGCAGAGCAGCGGCAGAGCAGTTCAGTGGTCAGTCTTGGGCATTGCGGAAATATAGCACCGGAGAATGCAAGTAGCAGCATCGGGGAATGTTAGTAGCAGCATTGGGGACTGTTAGTAGCAGCATCGGTGATTGGGATTGATAATGATAAATGATATGCGTACATGTTACAGTACAAGTTACAGAAGTACGGCAGGTAGTGGTATGATATAGGAAATGATAATAATATGAGATAAGTGGTTATGTGGGTATAGTGCAGGGTTAGGTGTAGTCCTAACATTCCTTCCCCCCACGGAAAACAAAATAGCTACGGTATTTTCAAGGGGAAGCGGGCCGGATATTTGGAATGCAAGTTGCGGTAGTGTTGTGTGTGGAATAAGTCACGCATGGGCTGAGATTTGTCTGCATATAGGTGTAGCATATCAACACGACGAAGATTTAGATATTGTTCCCATGAGTCATGGGATCCGTCATAGCCTTGCCAACGGACTAGGAACAGAAGCGCGGGGCCGCGGGAGTAGTCAAGGTTGTCGTTGTTATATTCGATACGGTGGTTGAGGATTTGATCTATGATAAATTCGTTTGCTGGCAGAGCAGTTCGACCAGGGACAGTGTCGGGTGGAATATCAGGGGACTGACAGCGACGAAGGCAGGAAATGTGAAACACAGGGTGGCATTCCATTGTGGGGGGTAAACGTATGTGGTAAGCTTGAGGTGAAATTTTACGAACAATGGGGTAAGGGCCAGTATAACGTTGACGGAATTTTTTGGTTGGTTGATTTCGTAATAGGAGATGTTCAGTGGATAGCCATATCTTATCACCCTCGAAAAATTTCTTCTGGTCGGGTACGGTTGTTTGCATAAGCTGTTTGGTATTCGTCGGCGAATTTCAGTTGTTCGGTTATAAGGGCATGAGTATCATGTATAGTATGTATAAGAGGTCAAGGTGTGGGTGGTTAGTATTTGGGGTTTGGTGCAAGAGATTGGCAGGGGTTAACGGATTTAGTCCATACACGGCTTCAAAGTGAGTGTGATTTGTGGCGGAGTGGGCGGAGTTATTATATGAGAATTCAGCAAGAGATAGGGCATTCAACCAGTCGTCATGATTTTTATGTACAAAAGCACGAAGTATTTGTTCAACAGTGCGGTGGGTACGTTCAGTTTGGCCATCACTTTCAGGGTGGTATGAAAATGATATGTTTAACTTGGTTTTGAGAGAGCGGAATAAGGATTGCCAAAATGCGGAGGTAAAACGGGGATCACGGTCGGAAATGATAGTGCGGCACAGACCGTGATGACGGTAGATGTTATTTAGAAATAGTTTGGCCAATTGGGCAGCGTCAATATACATGTTGCAGGGAATAAAGTGGGCTTGTTTAGAAAAGGTCCAGGCAAAGGTTGCAATAGCATCATAGCCGTCCTGCAAAGGGAGGCCTGTTATAAAATCCATTGAAATAATCTCCCACGGTCGAGAGGCTTTTGGTGATGGGGATAATATACCGGGTGGTTTTTGGGTTGATGCTTTAATGCGTTGGCAGGTGGAGCAATGTTTGCAGTATTGTTTTATACTTTGTTCATGCGTGGCCACCAAAACGTTTTTGAAATATTGAGTAAAGTGCGCCGGGCGTCCGGATGTCCTGCAGTATCATGATATTCGTGTATTATAGAGTGCATGATTTGTTTATCGGCAACAGGTATGCAGATTTTATCAGCCATCCAATAAAGGGTATCGGTAGAGTCAAAGTTGACACCGACAGGTATGCGGGGGCCTGAATAATTTGCATCAATGCTACAGCCGTGGCGAACGCGGTTAAGCAATGAGGGGTCAACTTGCAGGTGATGACACATAGACGAGAGAAAATCATGCATATCCTCTAGTTCGGAGTTAAGTAATTTTTTTCTCAGCGGCGAGGACATCATGTTTAAGATCAGGTCGGCGGGATAGGGCGTTGGCTTCATTTTGACTACCTTTGCGGTAAAGTATTGACAGAATATATAGGTTTTGTGTGCGTGTTGAGATGGCAAGATAGGGTGAAGTGTCAGAGAGCCAGAGGGCGTGGCGGCGGCCGAGGGCATCTTGAGTTGGTAAATGACGTAAGGTGGCATGATCAGTGATTACCGTAATGCTAGCAACACCTTCGATATAGCAGCGCCATTCTTTAAGCGCGCAGACAACACCCAATAGTTCTTGGTCATATGTAGGATAATTTGTGTGGGCAGGTTGTAGTATTTTGGCAAAGTAAGCGCACGGGCGTAACTTGTTGGAATCGTCTTTTCGTAAAAGAACCGCGCCTAAAGCGTGTTTACTGGCATCCGTGGATATGACGAATTCCGCGTCAAGACCGGTTTTAGGACTCATTAGTACAGGGGCAGAACATAGCGCGTGTTTTAGTGCATTAAACACGGTGTGTTGGCGTATACCCCACTCGAAAGTTTTCTTTTTGCGAGTAATGTCGTAAAGTACATACACAAATACTCTTACGTGCAGCTAAGTAAGAGTATTTGTGTATGTATCGGCGGTAAAAACTTGCAAAAGCCTAGGAACTCCTGGACCTGCTGAACAGACCGCGGTGGGGGCCAATTCTTAACGGCGGAGACTTTAATACCAGAGGGGCGTAGGCCAGCTTTGCTGAACATGTGTCCTAAGTACACGAGCCCGTGTTTACCGAAAAAGCACTTAGATAACCGTAGTCGTATATCATTCTGCGCCAGTAAGCCGAGTGTGGTGTCAAGATGGTGGAGGTGTTCGTCGAGAGAGTTACTGAAAATTAAAACGTCGTCAAGGTAAACGAGGATAAAGGTGTTCTTTTGAGGTTGTAGAACATGGTTAATCCAGCGTTGGAAGGCAGAGGGGGCGTTTGTGAGGCCAAAGGGCATTACTAGAAACTCGAACTGACCGAGCGAACTGGCATTTAAATGAAGTTTTTTGTACGTCAGAGTCTTTGATGCGAAGTTGGTGGTATCCGAGAGCAAGGTCGAGAGCCAAGTAAACTGCAGCACCAGACAGCATATCGAGTATCATGTCCGCGTTGGGTACAGGAAACTCGATTCGTTTGGTGTATTTGTTAAGCTGGCGGTAGTCGATGCACATGCGGAGGCAGCCGTTTGCCTTTCGAGCGAACAGACAGGGGCGGCAAAGAGGGAGAAAGATTCACGGATAAAACCCTTCTCTAAGAAGCTGTTAAGTTTTTTTAATTTCTCTAATTCAGCGGGTGAAAGTTGGTAGATTTTTCCGGCCGGAACAGAGGCATTTTCGGTTAGTGGTATTTCAAGGTCGAGGCCAGGGCGTGATCGCGGTAGGGAGTCAAGAGGTTGGCAAATAAAGGGGTGCATAAGCAGTATAGACTGTACGTGTTTAGTGTATTTTATGCTTTGGTCAGTAGTTACTGCCGCGATGTCGGAGTCAATTTGGTCCGCGGTAGTTTCCGTAGCGTCATATTCTTTTATGATTGCGCAGAAAATACAGTATTCGGATCTTTTCGCTTTATCTCACGAGCCATAGCAATAGCGTGAACGATATCGACGTTAGATTCGCGGGACTGAGTAGGGCAGATTATTTCACTTCCATCGGGAAAAGTTAATTTACCGGTTGGCTAATCAATATCGGGGTTGTGTGATTTTAGGAAGGACATGCCTAGTACACAATTGAACGAGTTCTGTAGTGTAGTAACGATAAATTCAACTGTAGCCGTATAACCGTTTATGTTCAACTTGAGGATGCATGATTTAGCCGCGAGAGAGAGGCGGCCATCAGCCATGACTATCCGTATTTTATATTTAGAGATTGAGTGGGTAGTTTGTTTAGGCGGACATACTGTTCAATCATCAATAAAGCAAAGGGTAGCGACGCTATCGAGCATCATAGTAGCGGGCGGTAAAGTAGGGTGTTCGGCTAGGGTCGGTTTGAGTAATAGCAGATCGTTGTCGTTTATAGACGTTATAAAGGCTTTTCCTGTTTCAAAGCGGGGTTGGTGCGACTTGACTCGGGCACGCGGGATATATGTCTTACCTTGAGATTCGTAGCTAAGGGCTTTGTAGTCCTCAGTGACCATGACAGAATTAATGGCGGCAGCCTCACGTTCCTCGACAGTGCTATCTGCGAGGTATACGTCAACTATCCACTGTGTGGGTGGCATCGGCAAGTCCTCAGTGGCAGGTGTGGCCGTGTGGAACAGGTAAGTACCCGCGGGATAGGAATGGAGTCGTTTGTACTTTTTTAGTATAGGGGTCCAAGATTTTCATAAGTCAGAAGAATTGCGTGGCAAAATGATTATAGCACGGGTGTCGTAAGGTGATTCCTGGCGTCGAGACTCAAAATGTTCGAGAATTGGCAACACTGATTCGTCGTTCGGTGGATTTATTAGTACAGTATGACCAAAGCAATAGCTGAGGTGGAGGTAAAGGGTTTATCCTTAGAGCAGTACTCAGGGCAAACAGCATCAAACGCAGAGGCACAAGCGTCCAGAGTTATGGGACCATATTCAGAGTTTAGTCGAGACAATTCAGCTTTATCAAAACGAATAGAGTCAGGTGGGCAGGCAGGTGATCGGTTAATATTTTTTAAGCCTGCCGCTGTTTAGCGTACTGGCGTTGGCGGAACCGTCGGATAGCATAACGTTTCTCAGTACGAGACAGGCCCTCGGTTGGATTATCCGCAGGGATGGCAAAGTCAGCGGCAGACAAGGACCTACGAACCTGCTCGCTGGTACAGGGCACATTTTCCAGTCAAAACGGTCCAATTCTTGGACTCAAAAATGTGCCCCCCACGTGATCGCTTAGACTGGGATATGTACCCATTCTTCGGTCACATTTCAGGTGCAATGCAATACTATACGAGAGTACTAAAATGGCACATCGGCGAGTCCTCTTCGCGCCCTCAGTCGCGCAAAGTACTATCCGCCTCACCTTGGAAGATTGCGGACGCGAGGGCGTGGCGACTGGCGTTTCAAGCTTGGAAATCGAGCCTCACTCGCGCAGAGAAGACGCCCCGGGCCTACGAGTCTATCGTCGACCTCAGAGATTGTGTTCGTCGCAACGAGATGCTACCTCTGAACCCTGCAGACAGCGACGCGGCGTTGGGGCGAGACGTCGGCGCAGGCGGCGGTGCGGCTTCGCGTCCCGAGATGAGGGCTCCTTAGGCGGAGATTCGGGTCGGGGAGGCGGAGATGCGGCACCGCCACGTGAAGATGTGGCCCTGCGACTCCCACCAGCGGCACCCGAAGGCACGTGACGGCTTGAAGTGGCTTCGCGTTTCGGCTAAGGCGCCTGGAAGGGGTCGTCGTCCTCCAACTCTTTCGCCATCTTAAAGGAGGAGTCGGCCCACGCTTCTTGGAATGCTTCTTGCGCAGCTTAATGGGCGACAAGCTGTTGCTCTTGCCTCCATAGGCGGAGATGCGGGTCGGGGAGGCGGAGATGCGGCACCGCCACGGGAAGATGTGGCCATGCGACTCCCACCAGCGGCACCCGAAGGCACCTGACGGCTTGACGTCGCTTCGCGTTTCGGCTTAGGCGCTTGGAAGGGTCGTCGTCCTCCAACTCTATCGCCATCTTGAAGGAGGAGTCGGCCCACGCTTCTTAGAGTGCTTCTTGCGCAGCTTAATGGGCGACAAGCTGCTCTTGCCTCCCGTGCTCAACGCACCGTGCGGGCGCTTCGTCGCACTCGAAGGCCGAGGCTCACTCGGCGGCTTGGCAGTCTCCGAGGGACCAAGCCTGCTCGGGGGAGGGGCGGAGCTGCTCGAAGCTCTATCAAGAGACCTACTGCAGCGCCGTTTTGGGAGCCATCTCCGCCGGACCCCGGTGGCGGTGGTTAAGATGCGGGCTTAGAGGACCCGCCAGCCTGACGCGGCGCCGCTACGACCTGGTAGTAGCGGTCGTCGACCAAGACGGTGGGGGGTAAAGAGCTGCCTCGGCAACCTTCCAGTATGAGGATGTTTATGACAAAAAGGGGGTTTAATCGCCCATATGCTTTACCATACTATACAGATTGCAAGGCAGTACCAGTAATGCATGATATTTGCTCGCGGCACACCGCAGATTGCTGCAACGCTGCACCGCAGATGTTGCCTTTAGGCATGCTTTACGTGCCTAGATGGCTGCAAACCATTTAGTATGCGGGGTTGCATGGCATAGAAGGGATGTGAACACGCACCGGCTATACGGACTGCAAGGCAGTAGGGCTTATACTTGATATTTGCTGGCGGCACACCGCAGATTGCTACAACGGTGCACCGCAGATGCTGCCTTAATGCATGCTTTAATTGTCTAGATGGCTGCAACCATTTAGTATGCGGGGCTGCATGGCATAAAAGGGATGTGAACACGCACCGGCTTGACGATACTATGCAGTTTGCAAGGCAGTAGGGCTAATACCTGATATTTATTGGCGGCACGCCGCAGATTGCTGCAGCGGTGCACCGCAGATGCTGCCCTATGGCATGTTTTAATTGCCTAGATGGCTGCAAACGATTTATTAGTATGCGGGGCTGCATGGCATAGAAGGGATATAAACACGCACCTGCTTGACGATACTATACGGACTGCAAGGCAGTAGGGCTAATACTTAATATTTGCTGGCGGCACGCCGCAGATTGCGGCAGCGGTGCACCGCAGATGCTGCATGTAAGCATGCTTTGGTTGCCTAGATGGCTGCAAACAATTTAGTATGCGGGGCTGCATGAATCACTAACATGCGCGCGTTGGCGCCGCGCTGCGCGTTGGCGCTGCGCCGGCCGCCGCGCGTTGGCGCCGCGCTGCGCCGGGCGCCGCACGCCGCCGCGCGTTGGCGCCGCGCTGCGCCGGCAGCCGCGCGTTGGCGCCGCGCTGCGCCGGCCGCGGCGCGTTGGCGCCCCGCTGCCCCGGCCGCGGCGCGTTGGCGCCCCGCTGCACGGCCGCGCTAGCAAAAGAAGTGCGGTTTGTGAAATCGACGGATAGGAGTCGATTCAACTCTTCTCTGCGGTTGAGACTGATTTGTTATGATCGTTGACTATGATTAATGATGTATTGTCCAGGGAGCTATGGCAGCGAATTTCAAGCTGCATGAATCCCTTGTCACGGACTAGACACGAACCCACGACATGACAACGACAAGGGGCTCCTTGCACATGGCAGCGATACAAGAGCTAGGGGAGACAGTACACGGGTTTGCACACGAGATATGCGGGCGTTCACCTACCCCCACCGCGGAGATGTGGGTAATCCCACCCTTCACGGTCAATTCGATCTCTCCACCCTCCGCATCTCTTGCTCGCCAGTCGATTCAGCGGTGGCCTCAGCGGTGCCACCGCTGCTTTGACGTCCGCGAGGACGTACCCGTCGTCCCCAATGTGGGCCTCCGGGTTCCAGTGCCGCATCTCTCGCCGCCGTCATGGTTCTCGCCGTCTCGCATACACGAACCCACGTTGCTTGCCGAGGTGCTTCGAGAGATGCGCCCTTATAAAGTCACCGAATCTCTTCCGACGCCCAACCACAAGGCGCGTCTGTTGGTGTCGGGGTTTCTTGGGTGCTTTGACGCGATAAGAAGTACACGACCCGCTTTCAACAAAATGTGGAGGTAGTTCATTTGCGGGCGGGGCCCTTGCGTCAAGTAGGTGCTCGGAATCTGCACGCGATAGATTTCCGCCTTGGAGGCCGCCAGCAACTATAGGAGCAAATTCAGGTGAGTTAACCAAGGCGACATGACAACGACAAAGGGCTCCTTGCACATGGCAGCGTTACAAGAGCTTGGGGAGACAGTACACGGGTTTGCACACGAGAGATGCGGGCGTTCACATGCACCCACCGCGGAGATGTGGGTAATCCCATCCTTCACGGTCAATTCGATCTCTCCACCCTCCGCATCTCTTGCTCGTCAGTCGTGCCAGCGGTGGCCTCAGCGGTGCCACCGCTGCTTTGACGTCCGCGAGGACGTACCCGTCGTCCCCAATGTGGGCCTCCGGGTTCCAGTGCCGCATCTCTCGCCGCCGCCATGGTTCTCGCTGTCTCGCATACACGAACCCACGTTGCTTGCCGAGGTGCTCCGAGAGATGCGCCCTTACACTCGCCGAATCTCGTCCGACGACCAACTTCAAGGCGTCAACAATTGTCACATCTCGCCCCCTCATGACGGCAGTGAGTGGCGCGCCGCACTTGAGAAAGATGATGAGGAGCAGCCCCCCCCCCCCCCCCCCCCCCTTGCCACGCCGTCGACATGGGCAGGACCCGAGCCGCATTCCGGGTCTACCATGACGAGGGCTTTTGCCGGGCCATTTTACCAGGGGACGAGATTCGCATCTGCCGGTGAGCTTCTTGGACATACTCGTTGCAAATCCCCCGCAGCTAGTTGTACACACGCCGGTGCTCTTCAGAGGCCAAGAAGGCCCGCATGTTCACTGTGCTCTCGTCCCTGCCCCTCCCTTGCAATCTGAGGCCATCGGGTATTGCGGATCGTGCATGAGGTGTTAGAGGTCGTTGGCAGACAAGGACGAAAACACGAAACGGGTGGGAAACGGGGCGGGTGTCACCACTCATGTCGAGATGCGCGACGGCGAGGTGCGCTTAACGCAGCCCACGGCGCCCTGATGAGAGATGCGAGCGAAGATGCGAGTCCACGTACCGTTGGAGTCGCTTCTGGGAGAGGGTCCAAAGGTAGCACACCTTGAGGCTTTCGGGGTGAGGCTGAGGCTCGCCGTACGTGAGGCGAAGGCTGCGAATCTCCGGCCCCGGGCCATAGCGGTCCGCTTCCATGTTGCCCACCGCCCGGCTGCAGGGGGCGCATGGGCTGAGTCGTGGGTATTGACGCATGAGACGCCCTCCTGCCGGAACGCAAGTGCATCTGCGGAGAATCTTGCGCCATAAGGGTCACTAGCAGTGCGTCGAGAGCCCTGCTCGTTGGGTCAAAGCCAAGTGCGGCCGCAGATGTCCCCGCCACGCACAGGACTATGCAAGCGGGCAGATGTGCGTTTTGCTCTGCGAGGACGGTCTGCCATGCTTTTGTGCACCAAGAAGCGTTGAGATGCCTCAAAGAATACAAGCGCGAGGGAGCTTGCGAGGGGTAGATGAGCGGGTAACACAGTGGCGGCGTAGCATTCGAGGCCAAAAAAACGGTTAGCATGGAAGTACGACGCATCTCGTCAAAGGGCGGTGGACAGGCGTGTAGTACACAGTGCAGGTTCATTTCACTGAATAGTACCTCGTACAGTGTTGGCAAGAAAAGGAATGTGTCAAAGGCCAGTTTCACAGTACATTCGTACAGTGTTAGGCGTAACTCAAATTTGCACCCCCCAAAAGGGGTACAATATTGAGTTAAGGGGGGTGCCCATTTTGACTCAATAATCGCCTTTTTTCCCCTGCTCGCTGGTGAGCGCCACTGGTTCGTACGACTCGGTGGGCAATACCGAGGAGGCCTCAGCGTGCGCATTAGCCACTAGGGCGGCGGAAGCTGGGTTATCCTCGTCCGGATGCAGTGCCATTGGAGATCGGGCCTCAGAGGTCGGGGGATAACACGGCGGAGCTGAACATTCGTTCACACAAAGTGTCATGTTGGGACAAATTCGATTGAATTGCAATTCGAACGTCTGACGGCATACTCCGCCCCGACCCGTCATTGGTCATTCAGGTTTATGGCCTTAAGACCTTTAGAGGTTTTGGTGGCAGCGACTTTAGCTTGCCAAGCCTTTTGTCAGTGAGGCTAGTCTCAGGGCAGACCATATTAGAATGGCCTACTTTACCACAGCCATAACAAATTCCAGTATAACGGCCATACCCGGCCAAGCCGGGAATCGGCCTAGTGCTTGAGCCAGAGGCCTGAGAGGGGTTAGGCGGAGGATTAGAGGGCTGTTAGGACTACACCTAACCCTGCACTATACCCACATAACCACTTATCTCATATTATTATCATTTCCTATATCATATCACTACCTGCCGTACTTCTGCAACTTGTACTGTAACATGTACGCATACCATTTATCATTATCAATCCCAATCACCGATGCTACTACTAACAGTACCCAATGCTGCTACTGACATTCCCCGATACTGCTACTAACATTCCCCGATGCTGCTACTGACATTCCCCGATGCTACATTTCCGATATGCCCAAGACTGACCGCTGAACTGCTCTGCCGTTGCTCTGCCTATGTGATGTTGACTGCCGATAAATAGTTGAACCAGCTGATGATCCTGTAACATTCGATACTGTTTCCTCACAACCTTTGCCTTCTTGCCTCTAATTGCATTAGGGCATTACTGTACCTCACATTGGTTTCGTTCGAGCTCTGGTTAAAGATCCCCGCCGCGCTTCCACCGCGTATGATTCCCCCCCCCCCTACCCACCATCTTGAACGACCAGAGCCTGTCACTGCCGCCGCCGCTGCCGCTAACCATCGAAGTACAGATTGACACCGCCCGGTGGCCCGTGTAATCCGGGCCTAGCTGGCCAAACCAAAAACCCGCGCCCTAGCCACGGACATCATCCACGCATCGCCAATGGACGTAACTTTGCCCCCCCCCCCCCCCCCCCCCCCCGCGCCCGCACGCTTCCCCTGCCAACGACATCCCTACCGATCGACGCCGTCCGAGCCTTCCAGCTGCTACCCTGGACACCCTTCGTTGCCACCTTGAAACTGTCGACGCTGAGCTCGCCGCTATGGCTTGGCCGGATATTGCCGTTATACTGAAAACTGCTCTGGCTATAGTAAAGTAGGCCATTCTGTTATAGTCTGCCATGAGACTAACCTCGCTGACAAAGGCTTGGCAAGCTAAAGTGGCTGCCACCGAAACCTCTAAAGGGTCTTAAGGCCATGAACCTGAATGACCAATGACGGGTTGGGGCGGAGTATGCTGTCAGCATTCGAATTATAATTCAATCGAATTTGTCCCAGCTCCGCCGTGTTATCCCCCGACCTCTGAGGCCCGATCTCCAATGGCACTGAATCCGGACGAGAATAGCCCGGCTACCGCCGCCCTAGTGGCTGATGCTCAAGCTGAGGCCTCCTCGGTATTGTCCACCGAGTCGTACGAACAAGAGTCGCTCACCAGCGAGCAGGTTCGTAGGTCCCTGTCTGCCGCTGACTTTGCCATCCCTGCGGATAATCCAACCGAGGGCATGTCTCGTACTGAGAAACGTTATGCTATTCGACAATTCCGCCAACGCCAGTACGCTAAACAGCGGCGGGCTAAAAAGATTATAAAACGACCAACTGCCTGCCCACCTGACTCTACTCGTTTTGATAAAACTGAAATGTCTCTACTCTAAACTCTAAACATATGGTCCCATAAACTCTGGACGCGTGTGCCTCTGCGTTTGACGTTGTTTGCCCTCAGTACTGCTCTAAGGATAAACCCTTTACCTCCACTTCAACAATTGTCATACTGTACGAATAACTCCACCGTACGACGAATCGGTATTACCAATTCTCGAACATTTTGATACTCAGGAATCGCCTTATAATACCTGTGCTATAATCATTTTGCCCCGCAGGTCTTCTGACTTAAGGAAATCTTGGACCCCTATACTGAAAAGTACAAACGACTCCATCCCTACCCCGCGAGTACCTGTTCTACACTGCCACATCTGCCACTGAGGACTTGCCAATGCCACCCACACAGTGGATAGTTGACGTATACCTCGCAGATAGCACCATCGAAGAACGTGAGGCTGCTGCCATAAATTATGTCATGGCCACTGATGACTACAAAGCCCCCAGCTACGTATCTCAAGGTAAGACATACATCCCGCGTGCCCGGGTCAAGTCGCACCAACCCCGCTTTAAAACAGAAAAGTCCTTTATAGCGTCTATGAACGACACCAATATGTTGTTACGCAACCGACCCTAACTGAACATCCTGCTTTACCGCCCGCTGCTATGATACTCGATAAGCGGCGCTACCCTTAGCTGTATTGATATTGATAGGTCCGCCTAAACAAATTACCCACTCAACCTCTAAATAATAAAATACGGGTTGTCATGACTGATGACCGCCTGTCTCTTACGGCTAAATCATGCACCCTCAAGTTGAATATAAACGGTTATACGGTTACAATTAAATTCATCATTACTACATTACATAACTCGTTCAACTGTGTACCGCACTGTGAGATTCAGATGTGACATACGGGTGACGAAGCACTACTACTAGCGACTATTATTTATCCGTGAAGGCTGCTGCTGGTGGCGGCGCGTCCATCCAGTTACGTGCGAGTACATCCGGCGTTATTGCCGGCGGGCGATAAATCCTTTTTGTCATCATTCTGGTAGTCGTACTAGCCCGGTGAATTGTTACATGGCACTGACGTATAAGGTACAAGGTTGTCCGTGTAGTACCGGGTAGTACGCGATATATTTATTAAGCCGGTACCGGGTATCTAGTACGAACCCGGGCGCGATGACGAGTCGTCCTGTGGATAACTACGACTATTAGTACATGGGAGCGCAAATCGCAGCCGTACGTATTTGGTAGCACTGGGGAATTTTGTGTACATTATAGAAAGTACTGTTGAACGGGCTTGCCAGCCGTCCGATCAAAGGTCATCAGATGGGCGGTTTGGCTGCCATGTTTTGCCAAAGAGCGCTCACGTTACATAAATATTCGCGAGGGGGAGGGCGGGGGCAGGCAGCGGTTTGCCGAAGAATGTTTGAATTACAATACTCGCGACAGCTGCCGTCGGGGCATGTGGCGGGGGGCGGGGGGGGGGGGGGGGGGGGGAGGCGGGCGGGCGTGGTCCCCCCGCCCCCCGCTCCCGCCGGGGGAGTGAGGGGAGGGGGGTAAGGGGGCGGGGGCTACTGCTAGTTCTTGTTCTTGCGTGCCCGGGGGACCCTCCGCTTCGACGATCTCGCTGCCTCCGCCTCCGCCTCCGCCTCCGCATGCGCCTCCGACTCCGCGACCGTCAGTTTCTTACCTCGGCGCTTCTTCACTGGCCTCTTCCGCTTCTTGTCATCCGCCAGTGTCTTCACCACCCCGGGAGGCTGTGCCGTCGACGACGCCGCCATGAGCTTCCTTACCTTGGCGTCGGGACGCCCCCTGTGCCGAGACGCCCACAACAAGCCACAATCGTCTCGCCTTTAAGCGGCTGAGGATGCGGCCTCCTCGGCCACCACGAGTTGCGCCGTTGGCACTGTGGAAGCCTTGGCGTTGAGGTGGGCCTTACGGCGCTCCCGGACGAACCTGCGCGCGGCACAAGTTAGCCACGAGTGGGCGCGTGCTAATGTGGAGGGTGGAGTGTTTTGTTGCGCGCCGACCTTGTCACGCGTTTCCTCATGTCTTTCTCGTCCTCCTCGATGCCGGCGGCGCGGACACGCGAGACAACAGGGTTCGCCGCCCACTTTTGCCCCGGGGGCGAGGTCTGCCATGGCGCTGT
>VCJN01000775.1:0-37517 GCA_006384855.1 Tetraselmis striata
AACGGACTTCGCGGCGAGAATGGAGTTCGCGGCGACACCGGACTTCGCGGCGAGAAATGGACTTCGCGGCGAGAATGGACTTCGCGGCGACAACGGACTTCGCGGCGACAACGGACTTCGCGGCGACAATGGACTTCGCGGCGAGAAATGGACTTCGCGGCGAGAATGGACTTCGCGGCGACAATGGACTTCGCGGCGAGAAATGGGACTTCGCGCGGTGCGTTTGAGAGTCTCGCGCGGTGCGTTTGAGAGTCTCGGTGCGTTTGAGAGTCTCGGTGTGTTCTGCCTAAGTACTGCACCGAGTCACGCGCTCTTCGGCTCAAGGACCGAGCGAGCCCGGCGGCGCGGCGAGAGAGCGAGCGATCATTTGGCGGCGGCGGCGGACCACAGGCCGGCTGACCGCGCGGGACGCGCTTTTGACGTGGAGCATTTTGTTGACAAACTGCATGCATTTTCCAGATCGCTCTATAGGAACACATCGGGAAAATGCATGCGTTTTGTCAACAGCCGGCGGCCTGCGGCCGGCCACGTGCGGCGCGCGCGGGGCGCTTGGGCGAACACCGCGACGATTTGGCGGCGGCGAAAAGTGAGCCGCGCGGGGGGTCCCGGTGGGATTGCTTATCATCCTCCTGTGTGACCCCCCCGCGTGGCTCACTTTTTGGGGCGTGTGGAACGCGCGCACTTCCATAAAAGCCGCGCGGGGAGCTAGGTGCAGCATCATTTCCACCACACCCACACCAAAATACTCGCTACAATACCCCAACCACTTCTGACCAATCGCCATGGCATGCGCGAAGGCCGATGAGCTCCCCGAGAAGATGCAGCGCGAGCTTGCACAATACGTCGAGCGGTTCAACGAATGGAAGAAGATGTGCAACACGATGAACCGCCTTGATCGGACTATGAAGGAGTACATGATCGAGAACAAGATTGACTACATTGAAGACGAAGGTGTGCAATTGTCCATGGCGCACCCAAAACGATGGATGCTTGACCAGTCGCTCATCGATGATATCGACCAATACAAGGTGGAGAAGAAGATCAACATCTTGACGGTGGACATAGACGACGACAAAGTGGCCGCGAAGCGCGCGCGCGCGGAGCAGGAAACTGCCAATAGCGAAGCATAGTAATAGTTTCCAATGCAATCGCCTCCAATGTAATCGTTTCCCAAGCTGCTATAATCGTTCCCAAGCTGCTATAATCGTTCCCAAGCTGCTATAATCGTTCCCAAGCTGATATGTATCGGCTCGTCACAATTTGATATGTATCGGCACGTGACATAATAATGCACAATGCATAATGCATAATGTATAATGTATAACCATTATGTGTTGTAGCGAATCGTCACGATTTTCGAAAAAACTTCTGGTTGGTATTAAACATAGCAAATACATAGCATATACATAGCATATACACAGCCCAAAATATATATATATATATATCATATATTTTATATATATGTATATAATATTATATTATATCTGTTGTATAATAATATGTTATTCATATTCATATTCATATTCATATTCATATTCATATTCATATTCATATTCATATTCATATTCATATTCATTTAATGCCACATCTACACAGAATACAACCATTAAGGCAGCCTGCATATACTAGCGACCAGAGGCTCGCAAGTGACCAGGTGGCTCACAAATAGTTATAAAGTATTCAATAGACAAGTGCCCACTGAAGGGACCTGCTAGAATTCAACTTGCTGATGAGTATAATCATCAGCAGGACCAAGCAACTTCTTGTAATCACTTCTTTGTTTCACCAGAACTCGGTAGTCTTCTGTGTTACATGTGCATCACAAACATCATCTCTTGATACTTCATCAATATGCAGCACTGCGCCAAGTGTTATAAGCGTCGGGGGGAAAGTGAGAAGAATGGTCATCCGTATTAAGGTTCAGACGAAGCGGTTCGAGGGTAATTCCGAAGGCTGCCCGCTAAGAGGCCGATTAGGGATATGAATGTAGAAATAGGTGTGGGCAGCCACAGCGGCAGCATGACATAGTCACATAGGGCCTTAGCAGTGGGCTATAGCAATATGGCGATGGAGATGGACGCATTGATATGCCCCAGATAAGGGATTGTCGTACTATTTCGACAGCAGTGGCCGCTGTATGTGTGTCTAGTCAGTGGCATACACATTAACATGCATGGGCGCCAGCATGGATGTGGGTAGTGTCGCCGCGGTAGCCTGATCTTCGACGATCATTTGAGGATGGCCATGCTTTAATTGCTCGCAATTCGTATTCATCCCGATCCTAACGTGCCAACACAATCAGCTGCAACGTGTCATCCCAGCCAGCAGCTTCCTCTACTCCCCCCCCCCCCCCCTTCGTGTTCAGCATTGTGAGACGTAGTGATGGGAGGCAGGGCTTGTGTGTGCGGCCGGGTTGGGGGCGAGGGTTTCTAGAGACGGCATGTGCGCAACGCAGTACGCTGGATGGTGTTTACCCTTGGAAACCTAATAAATAGGTTCGCCTGCTGCAAGCCCGTTTCCAACAATATCACTCATATAACGTCCGGGTGGCATGTGCCCTGAAAGAGACAGTGCAGCACAGCCATCCAATAGCTGCCAAGTGGTTAGTCTCTGTGTCTCGTTATATCATTATATGGGATTGAGCGGCCAGTTGCCTCGCAATTGAGCCAAAATAGAAACGGCGTGCAGCGTCCCCGCCCTCATGTGCCGGCATGTCGAGATAAAACGTACGACCCAAAGCCTGAATTGCTATCCAGAGTGCTCTTTGCCCCCCCCCCCCCCCCCCCACCCCCACCCCGCCCTCTCCTCCTAACCTTTGACAACGACATCCCACCAGTCCCTAGTCCAACGGCATCCTATCCCCTCCATAATGGCGCATGGCAGAATGATAGCCGCAGCATGGGCTGGAAGGATGGCAGGTAGTACTGGCGCAGGTAGGGGCAGAAGACCAGTAGGATCATAATCTCTCGACAACAGCGTGCGGGCCCTAAGTCATTTGACAGTAGTCGTACGGCTTATTGGTGTCTCGAGGAAGGTCCCTCAGAATTCATTCGCTCGCGGCGGCAGCAGCACAGAATACTCCCGCCTCGGCTACAGCATGGTGCCGTGGTGGCAGAGCTATATATACTTCACTCGGAAACAAAGCTTGCGAGCAGCTGTTGCAACCTTGATGGATGGCATGAGTCTTGGTGTTTATAAGACCACAGCATGCGAATATGCATTGGACATCACGCATTGACAGCAAGCGGGGTTTGGTTTGTTGTCATCGGTCATGGGGAGCGGCAGCAGCATGAGAACGAAAAGATTGCAGTCGGGGGCATGAGGATGGTGCGGCAGCGGCCGGTACACTGGCATGACTGCATATGTCATGCAGCACCGGGATGGCGGCGCATATCTCTTCAGTAGGAAACATTCGAAAGGCACCTGACATGTAGTAAGTTTATAGTCCATATATAGTTGTTTTTAGGGCTTACATCATTTCCAATTTTCGCGAAATACTGTACCAAGCTCTGCCGTATTGTGTGGATGGGGCTCAGAGGGAGTTAGAGCTGATAGTTTTAGACTGTGCTCATACGACTGCCACGCACTGATCCGATGCATTTTTAATTCATCCGAGCTTAGCAATGAATGCATTTGAGCACAAAACGCTTCAGTACCTTGCAGAGCGCGGAATCTTAGGCCTGCTCTTGTGTGCGGAGGCTGAGGGTGAGGCAAAAAGGAGCTAGAAATAAATAAATGATTACCAGCGCTGAGGCTCACCGCGACAAGCGTGCCCCAAGCTTCGAGCTCCGTGCTGCACTGCGTGCCTCGAGCTCCCGGCTTCGAGCTCAGGCGCGCGCAGCACGCTAATGAGACTCATATGCGCGATGAGCGCATACCCAGAATATCTGAAGTGTCCTAGCTGCATTGCCAGTCTGCCACCACCATACCTGCTTTCACCTTCTTGCACAGTACTGGAGTTATCCGTATCACCTTGATTGCAGTCGCAGCCTCAAAGTGATCTTTGAGCCATGTAACCTGTCCCTTACTACCCTTCTCGGAGGTGTACCCCCCTGCTCCAATCTCTCGAATAAAATAGAAATACACACAGCCCGAGAATGCCCTTGCGGGCTAGCTGCCACCTCTACTTATTCATGTCCAACCGTATTCCACGACCTGCCGCTTTACACGAGGGCCGTGGCCGCAGTGAGAGCGCCAGCAACACGGTGTCCATGGCAGGCGCGTGTTGGACTAGATTAGATGGGGCTGGGAAAAGGACCGGGCCATGGAGGGGGGGGGGGGGGGGGGGGGGGGTCCGCTCTTATCCCATGTACGGGCTGGTATGGCAGGAATTCACGGGCTGCATTACATATATCTGTGTGACTGCCACGGGCAGGGAGGGGATGATACGCTGTTGGAGGCATGCTGCCGCATGCGTATCCATGCAGCTGGCTGCCCATTCCCGACAAACGCTACACGAGACCAAGCCCCTGGCAGCTACAGCATGACCTTGCTGCTGTGTCCGTTCCCAGGGCACGGCAGAAAGACTCTATGGTATTAGCGAGTCATCAGCCTTGCAGAGCAGGCGTGCCCGGCGTATCGGCCAAGCAAGGGCACACTATACACAATCCACAAAGCAGCTGCGCTGGATTAAGTAGGCAGCGTCCCACGGCTTTGGCGATCTGGCGATGCTGGCATTGAGGCTGGGATTGTAGAGCGGCTTCATGTCGTGGGCAGAAGACTACAGCTCCGACCGGATCGCCTCCACGCCATCTGAGCGCCCTTGCATGCGCAGGCAATTAGTCTGTTTTCCCCTCTTTTGGTGTTTTTTCATCGGAAGGGCAGGCAGCGTCAATCTGCCGCCTATCACCTGGCAGGATGGTGGGGGAAGCTCCACATCCATGCAGGTTGGCACATGAGGTTGGCACTGACACCATGCCATCAATCGCAGCGGCAAGCCATCCATCCATATCCACATCTACATTACCGATTCAATCTATATAATGTGACCGCGGCGCCGCCATTTCTGACCGCCACGCCACTGCCCCAGCTAACTTAGAAGCGGTATAAAGCATACAAATCATGATGATGCATGGCGCGGTTGCTTACGTCAGGATATAACCCCAGTAGTGATATCACGCTACAAGCCATGGATGCTGCGTACGCCCATCTCTCTACATATATGTGTGAGTGTTAGAATGGATGGCGAGGGTCCAATGTTGGTTCCTCATTTTTCTTCCGGATGCTGGGGGCACGGAGGCAGCATGGACCTAGACCGGCAGCCTACTGGCAACAGACAGCCTCTTATTCATGCAGAAGCACGGTAAGTACCACGAGCCACACCCATTACTGATAATGATGCCGACGTCCCTGCCTCTGAGCATCCCTAGCTTGCAGCATGTGTCAGCGTGTCACAGGCCATGGCCGTCCCCAAGGTTGATGCGCATGCATCTGTCTATATCCATCGCGTCCCAAGGTCGCTGATATTTCCCTCATTACAACCAACAACGAGAACTGTATTCTCGAATACCATCGATGCCCATTCCCGTGCACATTGCGATTGCGGTGCAACCACCTTTACAGGAAATGCATCCCATATCCAACAACGTTTAATATCGTGTCCTCACACCACCCGCTCCGACACCCTTTGTTATGCCCGTGCCATCCTTTCGCCTCTGCCATCGCCAATCCCCATGCAATGCACCTATCCCATCCTCGTAGCCGCTACCCAGCGCTTGCGTCAGATGATATGGCAGTTGAGATGGCCGGGGAAACCTTGGCCCGGGTCGCGCGCACCAAAAGTGTGTTATCCTAGAGCAGAAAGCTGAAGAAGGACCCAGACTACTAGGGGACTATTATTATACCAGAACCGCCACACCTTTATGAAATGTGCCAGCGGTCACCCTTTGCAGCAGTTGCAAGACACCCAAGATAGACTGGCTGCACTAGGCAGCCGTGAAAACACAAGTGGCTCATTTGCTAGGCCATCATTGCAGCTCTTGGTTATCATAAAGGCGCCAACTTCATATATGAGACTACTAGTAGATGGCTACTGGACTGATGACAGCACAGCACCATGATAAACGGCTTGACAACTTGCATTGCCGTGATGTGTGCCCGCTGGGGCCACTGGTTGCTCATAGGATGTTGTGGCACTCTCAAGCTCAACCAAGTCTACCAGAACATGATATGGCGTGCTTCGGAACAAAACTTTACTACGAGCACCCCTCATGTCCCCCTTCCCCCCCTTCGAGACAGATATTTTTCTTTCAGGTTGCCAGGGCGGAAGCGGCGCCGCCCAGGAAACTGCCGCCGGGGCACGTGGCGCACGTGAAAGGTGGCACTCCAAAGGTCAGCGTGCGGCAAGGCTGCCAGAGGCCAGGCGGCCTCGGGGTTGGATCCTCTGCTCAGCCCACGGACTCCCAGGTAGCCGGTTAGCCCCTTCTCTCTCGTTTGTATGTAGCCCAACTTGGAACATGACACCGTCACACTTAATCGGGTCCACAGGCGCCAAACGCAATAAATACTATTGAATCATTAAGGTGGCGATTCCGTTCTGATATCATGGTGCATTCTGACACAGTTGCAATATCCAGGTAGATATAGTTTCTCTTCTTCACATACATGGGGCGGAAAACCAGAATGTGTAACTAGCCCTAGAATCTTGCCAGGACAGGCAGCAGGGTACTCTTACAATACTCAGAAAGAGGTCGCAAGTATCTCAGAACGTCATTTAAGGATTACATCACAATTACAATGCCATTTCGGCATTATTCGAGGCTAAGGCACCTGCGGCGTTCCTCAGTGAATAGATACAGTTACTGTGTCGTCGATACAGCTGATAGCACAAAGCAGAGGGTCACATGGCCTTGCGGTCACATGGCCTTGCGTACAATAGTTTCCGATATGTATATGACTGTATACATACGAAGTGGCCGGCTGCGGTGACCCCCCGGGGCGGGGCTTGCGCCGTGCACATGCGGAGGCTTCTCCAACAGCTGATTAGTGGAAGCTCGGTGGAAGATAATCCAAGTCGCTGGGTCGCGCCGGGGTCCGCATAGAGCTGTGCTCAGAGGAACCCGCCAGTAGCCAGGGGTGGCAAAGAGCCTCCTCAGCTGTGAGACGCATCGCTGGCCTGGGGTCCAGGAGTTTGGAGATAATGTCTTTGGCGTCTTCAGATAGCAGAATGTAGCTGG
This sequence comes from Tetraselmis striata, assembly GCA_006384855.1. Classification (NCBI taxonomy): domain Eukaryota; kingdom Viridiplantae; phylum Chlorophyta; class Chlorodendrophyceae; order Chlorodendrales; family Chlorodendraceae; genus Tetraselmis; species Tetraselmis striata. Next base: position 7,176 of record VCJN01000775.1, read on the forward strand.
GGTCGTTGCAGTTGAACCTCCCATCCTTGATCGAGCTAAGGAGACTGGGTAGATCAGCGCTGTAAAAGGGCGGATAGCCGGTGAGCATCATAAAGAGAGCCACCCCGCACGCCCATATGTCACACTCCCGGCCGTAGGCGTACTCGCGAACCTCGTGGCGGGGAGACACGCCGAGAGCAGCGCGCTCCTTCGCTGCGATCAGCTGCGCAACCTCGGGGCAGATATATGCGGGCGTCCCGCACACAGTCATTATGTCGTCGACTTCAGAATTGGCGCCGCAGAGGTAAGACATCCCAAAGTCAATCAGCTTGACATAGCGCAGGTCGTCGCTGCTCGTGAGCACGAGGTTCTCGAGCTTGATATCTCGGTGAGCGATTTTTGCGGCGTGCAGGTGCTTGACTGCGCCCAGCAGCTGGGCGAATATATCGCGCGCATCGCCCTCGGATAAGCTGCCGCGCTCGACGACTGCCTGCTCAAGGTCTCCTCCCTTCAGGAGGTCAGTGATGAGGTACATCTGCCCGTCCTCCAGAAAGTACTCGCGCAGGCAAAGCACGTTGTCGTGGTGCCGAGCGGCAAGCATGACCTGCACCTCGCGCATGGCAAGCTCCAGCGTCGTGCCGCTGCCCGATCGGAAGGGGATAATCTTGCAGGCCCAATGCTGCTGGGTGTGCATGTCTATCGCCTCGCGGACCACAGCGAAGGAGCCCACGCCCAGGGTGGCGCCGAACCGGTAGCGGTCGCGTACACGGGATGTCTGCGGCGCCTCTTCCGCTTTGCCATTTCTAACCTCCCGACCCGTCCCCGGAAGCTTCATGAACGGACGGGCGACCGTCAAGGTGGGCAAAGCGCAGGAGGAGGAGGAGGACCAGGCATCTAGCGTAGGCTTCCACAAATGGTAAGCGGTGATGAGGGCAGGTGTTCGGCTACCACGGCTTTGCTATTGATATTCGCTGTCGGTGCTGGTATGGATGTCGATCGAAACAAGTGATGCAGGATTGATGAACGTTGGCGGCAGCGGCCTTCACTCTGAGACTATTGCGTACTGGTACTTGTACGAAACCCGTACCCCCTCCGCCGCAGTCGCCGTATCATATCAAATATCATACACATCACATCATCACCAGGTACGTACCTCCCGTATATATCATTATCATTATCGTATCATATCATATCCTCCCGGGGACCTTTCTGATTGCCTTTTATTTCCGATATCGCCTTCTGCTGCTAGCTCATGTAATTTATTATATCCTCCCGACTGGATGGGCCCAGCAGCAGTACCAGTACAGTACCAGTACATATGCTCAGTACATATGGTAGTAGCAGGAGGCGCCGAGTAAATAAGTAGCAGCCGTCCAGGTTGCATACTTCGTACGTCACTTGCTTCTTCCAGATTCTCCAGCAGGATCCTGTGATCCTCCGCGCATACTGTAACATCGATTCTGATGCATATGTCATGTTATGGCACAATGTAATATTGGCACGGATTGCGACAGCGCTCTGACAGTACGGATCTATATGAGGTACGGCGGCATGGGAAAGTGAATAAATCACTGAGTAATAATTTCAACATACAATATTATATTATGCAATAATATTGCAATCGAGTATGATTTGCCAAACAGAATGCGGAGGCGTTATTACACCAAAGAAGCGCCATGTTATAGCTTTTGAAGGAAAGGTTCAGCGAAACGTGGGGGAAGTCAGAGGAGCCCGCAGGGCGGAGGCGGAAGCGGGAGGGAGCTGCCGAAGGCGGCGAGCTGGAAGATGGCATACGAGCTGCTGGTGGCTGTCCTAATTAGCTCCCCGACCGGGAGCGCAGGACTCGCGGGCGGTGGGGCAGCCCGTAATTGAAACCCGATGGTACCGGTATAGCGATGGTAACCGGTTGAAACCAGGGTTGGACTGCAGTATCTACTGCACTGCAGATTGCAGAAACTGCAGCCCGCAGTTAAGCTACTGCACTGCAGCCTGCAGTACTTCCCGAAAAGGGGCTGCAGTGCATTTACCCAAAGTTCCCCAACTATATGCCCTTCACTGTCCCGCCCTTCCCTATAATCAACAGTTTCAGTGCTACTACAGCCTGCACTTCAGCATGCCTGCAGCCTGAAGTACTGCACTGCGGCCTGCAGCCTGAAGTATTGCACTGCGGCCTGCAGCCTGCAGTACTGCACTGCAGCCTGCAACACTGGAAAATGGACTGCAGCCCAACCCTGGTTGAAACCACCAACACACCGTACGCGTGTCGCACTAGGACAGTTCAATTAGTGGGAAACCCCATAAAACGCTTAGATCATTTCAAACTTGCAATCGACTCTAGTTTTGCCAGTGTACACGCGCTTCGTTTACAAATGCGAGCGTGGGCAGTCAGCAGGCGTGCCGACATACGAAGGCGGAAGATGTCTTGAGTTGTAGAAGGGGTCTTGCGCCGAGAGGGTATTAGGAACCTCGATCGATACACAAGCGCAAAATATACGAAGATGGGAGATGTTGACGGCGCGAACGCCGGCACGACATAGGCCGGACGTGTCGCGGAATTAATGCGCCGTCTCCCGACGGCGCCCTACAGCATTTGCCGCGCGCCGTGGTGGCGTTCGGCGGCACGAGCCGGAATTGTAGGCCGGTAGAAACGGCGAAGTTGGCGACGAGAGCCCAGCAGAGCATCGGCACATGCACCGCCCGTAGGACGAGTACATATGCGCGCACGGGCGCGCGAGTGCGCCGCGTACAGCCAGGTGAAGTACTGGTACGTTGTACGCGACGCGATGGTAACTATGCACATGTACTGGCGACGATGCACGTTACGAGGGGTGGACACGCAACCCCGCGCGATGACAATGGTGCAAGGCCGCTGCCATCACCAGCGGTGGTCGTCTCGCCGCCTCGCGTGAAGGGCGGCGGGTGAAACGCACGACGCTTATGGGCGCGGGAACGTGGGACCCAGTGTGTTCGTGTCGTGCCGGCTCTTAGGCGTGTAGTCGGGGTCGGTTGTAGGCGACGTCGCAGAAGACCCGCGGATGACTCGGTAAGCTGTCTCCGCGGGTATTGCTTCACGGAGTGCGGTGAGGCGGCCGCCGCTGCTGCACCAGCGACGGCTGCCGACCACCTTACAAGTTGCATGCTTATTATGATGACGCCACGAAATGCACAAGTCGGGTTAGGTGGCGGAGTTGTCCCCCGCGGCGGGCAGCTCGTCTTATCACAGATGAGATGTCGATACGTCGGGAACGGGTTGGCTGGCGTAGAGGCCCGTGTAGCCTATGCCGGCCCGTAACGACGCCAATGATGTCGGGGCGAGGGCGACGACGAGGCGGCCGCCGCTGCTGTACATGCGACGGTCGCCGAGGTTCCACACCCGGAGTCGGACATGGGTAGTTACGACCACCGCAAAACGTCAAGCACGCGAGGTGGTAGAGCTGCCCTCCGGCGGGCAGCTGCATGTTGTCGTGGTCCTTGTGGCGACAACGATGCAGTAAAAGGCGTCGGAGACGCGCTGGGACGAGCCGCGCAAAGGCTTCCCACTTCGACCACATAAAATGTTGTTGTAGCACGATTAGGGCGAGGGCAACGAGCCCTCTCAAAACACCGGCGCATGAGCGGCGCCACCCCCGTAGCGGACCAATTACGCGAGTAGTTGCGGAAAATCACAGCGTGTAACGACCGTTGATGCCACGACGCCTTGCTGCGAGGACATGCGGACCGGGTTGAAGAGTCCTGCGGGCCAGCAAGTGGCTGACCCGATGATACTGAGACACAAACGTCTTCCTCCGTCCGCGCGGATTTGTTGCGGTAGGCGTAATTCTCGTCGCTGACAACCGTGACGAGCAGCGGCCATGGTGTTGAGCGCGTCCACCTAACCAAACCTCAAGAGTTTACTACTGCGAGAGGGTGCTCCACTGCGGGAGCCCCGAAGGCATGTACTGCGACTCGACTTCGGGTGTTATTGAAGTTTAAACCCCGCCCCCAACGGGAACCCCCCAGCTCCAATTCCTTGCCGTACGCATCGCTACCCGAAAACGTCCCAGTCGCAAAGCCAGGGCAAAAACGGAACGACGTCGGGCGCACGAGTAGGGAAAACCACATTATTGAGGGGGCGTCTGTCGCTGCTTGATGTTGTAACGCATGTGCGCGGCACGACGACTCATTGCCGTGTGGGTGAACCTCGGTGCGGACTTGTTTAGCCGCTATGACCCTCGCGCGCACTACAAGTACGCGAAGCGCTGCCGCAGGCAGCGAGCTGGAAGATGGCATACGGGCTACTGATGGCTGTCCTAACTAGCTCCCCGACCGGGAGCGCAGGGTTCGCGCGCGGGCGCGGTGGGGCAGCCCGTACTGAAACCCGATGATACCGGTAACCAAACCGGTTGAAACCACCAACACACCGTACGGGTCTCGCTATAGGACAGTTGCAATTGTTGGGAAACCCAATAAACACGTTTACAAATCAAGTTCGCCCGGGGACATCGGCCGAAGCCGCCCCAGCACTTGACCTCTTGCGCCAACTGCAATCGTAGGCATGGCATAGACCGTTGCCTCATTCGATCCGTCCCCGAAGGGCTAATACACATCAACCGGGTAAACGTACCCGGGACACATCAAGCCGATATTGCCGGAATACATCGACCAGGAATCAAACCCGGGATCTCTCGCTTACGAGACGACCGCTCAACCGAGCGGACAAGGAATTTACCTGCGTTTAGGGTTTAGGTATGTGAAATCTGCGGGCATGTGAAACCTGTAGCGACTAGGGGTATATGCGGGTAGCACTAGCAGTAGAGAGCATGGCGGGCGCCATTGCCAGATTTATTTTTGAGTCATCAGTAGATCATGAACAATATGTATCGCTAGTAGCGGCAGTAGTAAAAATCCGTTAGATGTTAAGACCATCCCGACGTACTGACTTGGTTTAGGTCACCCCCGTCCTTCCATTTTGAGCCCCCCCCCCCCCCTCCGGTTTGTTTGTAATGACCTTCTAGTACTTTATGTACTACGACACACTACGTATGTCACTGTGACATGTGGCATGCACTTTTAACAACAAGGCGGTGCACCAAGCCTCTTCTCCACCTCAGCTGCCTACGGCAAGCCACTAGTATGCGGAGGGGTGGGAGAAAGTTGAGGGAACACGCGTTGAGTATTGCCCCGGCGACCCGGCGGAGGGCACCTGGTGGTGCCTGGGCTTTCTGCGGCTGTTACTGTTATGGGTTCTGGATACTAACTCTGTTGAGAGGCGTCCCGGCAACGCATCGGCGGCCGTGCGGTGCGCTGTGGTGGCGGTTCCATCATTCCATTTAATGTATTCTTGATTTCGCAGCATTATTCTTCGCGCCCACCGCGCATCGCCGCTTGTTGCCACCGCGCTATTGCCCCGCTGGCCTTTGGCACATGGCCGACAACATACCTACAACTCCATTGGGTGATGTCCCGGCGACGCAGTGGCCGTGCGATGCGCTGCGGCGACGGTTTCAGTATTGGTTTCGGAGCATTTTCAGGAGCTGTGTTATTTCCGGTGAGCATTCCGTGTTTGGGGCCCCTAGCGCCCCCCCGCCCCCCAACTGTTTGTATGTACTGATATGTAGTCACACACATATATATCTTAGCAATCCCCAGCGCGAACGAGAAAAGATTCTGCGTACTTTGGGGTTTGTGGCATACATGCACTGGCATTAATGTGCGATAAACAATGCAGTTTACGCTACAGAGCGGCAGCGATAAAACACTCGGATAGCAATTGCCACGTTTTGAGCTGCAAATCATAACATGTGTTGGATATATACAGTCCACTATGCCACCAAGCTTTGAGCCGGAAAAGCCACCATATTGGGCAGCATACCGCCGTTACGGCGACGATTTCAGTATTGGTTTCGGAGCATTTCTAGGAGCTGCGATATTCCCGGAGAGCGTTCCGTGTTTGGGGCCCCTAGCCCCCCCGCCCCCCCCCCCCCCCCCCCCCCTAAAAAACACTGATTGCATGCACTGATATGTAGTCACATATATATTTTTCTAGCAATATCCGTAGCGCGAACGAGAACAGATTCTGCGTGCTTTGGGGTTGATGGTATACATGCACTGCCGTTGTTGTACGGAAACACTGCTGTGTACGCTAGTACGAGCGGCGGCGAATAAATCCTCGAATAGCAATCGCCACGTTTTGAGCTGCAAATCATATCATGTGCTGGCTATATGTAATCCACTATGCCGCCATGATTTGAGCTGGCTGGAATAGCCACCATCGGCAGGGACAGGGTTTTTTTGTGATCAGGTTAACAAGGTTTTATTCAGGGTATTATCATCTCCTTACATCCCTCATCCCCGCACCAATATATCAGTTGGTGGTGTGGCATTTAACGAAAATCTGCAACATTGCCGGACTCAAGGCGCAGCAACAGTTTATTAGAATAGAGTTGACGGAAAACGGGTAGGAAATTTATGTTGGTCCCTAGCATAGTTTTCAGCCATTGAGAGGAATTTAAACTTCGGTGTCTACATACATTCATTGTTGAATACTTTTGGCATATTGAACCGAAACATATAAAGAACCCAGTCATCCGCAGCTGTTGGAAAGTCACGGTACATCACTTTAAAATGCAAGGTGGAACCATAGGCATATAGCCAAGGGTACATTGCAACTTTGTGATCCAAAACTTGGGCTACAACATGGTCATCCGTTCGTGCGACCTCTCAGCCAATCAAAGGATGCGATGGTACATCCGATTGACATGTTCATGATGTGTCCCATCTCCGTGGTTTGGAGGTGTGGGACATTGGGTGCTAGCACTCCAACTGTAGAGGCAGGTCATCACGATATTCCTGAGGTTTGACCATTTCAGCGATCTTATATATGGATCGACATATGTTGTCGCAACTTGATTATTGGACAGGGTTGCCCTCGTCGGAGAAGTTCGCGCCAGTCCGGATCATGATCTTATTACCCGGTTTAAATGTAGTAGGGGTGATATACTTTAATGTGATGAGGCAGCATAGTATGGCGTTTTTTGGTATTTTTGGCAAATTAATATTCTCATGGGCCAGGTTATGAATAACATTTTGTAAATCTGATATACGGTCCAGAGGACGAGGCATCCTAATATGAGTAATAAACGGGCGGCGGGTGGCGACGCGTACGTCTTCGTTCGAGCCTGGCCATGTGGCCCACGACCTCTGCAACCGTGGGAATGATGTTCCTCGTGGTAGCGTCGCGAGCCGCTTCATCCATAGCTTTTCCATGGTCAACGAGGTCGCCGAACATTATATGGTGTACATTGCCTCCGGGTCGCTGTACGTCGGCTGGCCCGTGATCGTCAGGAGGGCCGGGCGCGCCGCTATGCGCGGATATTTTTCGCAGGTATGGCTTTTTGCACGCCACAGAGGTTATCCCCGGTCGCGAAGTGTCTTGGTGGCGTTGCGCGGATACGGCCGCCGCACACCGTACCGCCGGCGTAGCCGCCTCCTTCGGCGCCGTCGACTTCCATGTGGGCTTCCTATGCGGTTGCTGCGCTCTCACGGTGCATGGCGGCGGGGCAGTACGCCGAGGCGGGCGTCGGACGCACCTAGGATCGCACAAATGTACCGGACACTGCCAAATACTCGGTTTACGGGTTTTGGGGGTGGCCGGTTGTAGCGGAAAGGCACGCGAACGCCATCTCGTATCCAGCTCGTCACTTGCGCGCTCGCGCCGATGTCTCGCCAATGCCGCCAATTCCGCCTTACGCCGTGACGCATATAGTCGGAGTCGGGGCAACAGCTGTCGGCGCGGCGCGCCACACCGTCAGTCGCGTGTCTGGTCGCCGGTCTTGCCGCCGTTCTTGTCGCGGTTCTTGGCGTCCGCCTCGCGGCGTTGCTGCTCCCGCCTCTCGCGCGCCGCCTTGTCCTTTTCCTTCCGCGCCTTGTCGCGGTCGGTGTCGCGCTCCGCTGCTTGCCTCTTGAAGGTCGCCGATGCCTGTGCCTTGGCCGCAGCCGCGAGGCCGACCTCGAGGCGCTTGTCCTCGAGCGCTGCCAGGAGGCCGTCGACGACGTTGGCGGAGCGTTCATGCTCGGCGGTGTCGAAGACTCAGGAGTAGATGAGTCGCTCGGCGACTTGCTCCTCGGGGTTGAGGGCCTTCTTGGCCTTGAAGCGTCGAAGGTAGGTGAGCCTTGCCTCATCCGCGTCGCCCACTGCTTCAAGCGTGCGATGCGCGGCGTCGAGTAGGTCGAGGGCGTCGACGCGGTCTTGGGTGGGGGTATCGGGCGCGCGAAGCGTAGCCAAAGCTGTCTTAGCCGCCGCGTTAGCGGCGGCGCGGTAGACGCCATAGCACAGCAGGTGGCGGTACTCGTCGCGCGACGCAGTCTTGTTGGCCTCAGTGAGATAGCGGTCGGCCTCGTCGTTACGGGGCCGCCATAGGCTCGGGCGTGTGGCGCCCGACGGGGGGGGGGGGGGGGGGGGGGCAGTCTTGGTACGCCTGGGGCAAGAGGTCTTCCCAATCCCGAGGGTCGATGAACACGGCCGCGGCGTCGCGCGCGCGCCCCTTCGCAGCGGCTGTCAAGGCGTCGCGCTGCTCCTTGTGCTTGTTGTTGTCCTGTTCGTCCAAGCGGGTCGATAAAGCGTCCACCTTCAACGCCAGCGCTTGCAGTAACGCAAGCGTTGTCGTGTCCTGTGTCGTCTATGTCGGCTCCGCGGGCGTTTCGGCCAAACTGTCGGCTGGCGTTGCCTTCGTAGGGTCTGCCGCCTTCTTTCCGCCTGCCATCGTAGCGTGCGCAAGTGTCGTGGTGGAAGACTAGTCGTCGAGACCGTCCACTCGTAGGGATATTCACACCTTGCACACCTAGGTGCAACGCCAGGTGCGACGCCTTTGCGCTAGCTGGTCAGCGGGCGCAAAGGCAGAAGGTGGACTCCCCTCGTGGTGCGGGTGCGTCATGTAGCAGGGCTGTCGCATGCTGTCGCTAGCGCCGCTGGACATCGGGAAGTCCAAGCGGTACGCGTACTGCGAGTACATGTACTGGTCGCTAGCATTCAAACTAGAATCTTAGCGTTACCAGTACCGGTGACAGAATAGCCCGGTGTAATCAAACCTCTATATTACCAATATGATCATTTATTTTTTTGGCTGTGCTTCGGCCGATGTTAAGCGGTTTAAGCGATGTTGAGCGGTGGTTGGAAATTAAGAAGTACTGAGGTACTATTTCCTTTACGGAAACCAAAGCCAAGCAAGTTCCTTAAAATGTGACAGAGAAGAGCAAAATCCGTCTTCCATCCTTGCATAGTTTCGCCTAATATGCGTTATGATTCCGTCATGCACCACCACCTACCCACCTCAAAATTTACTGATTTACAGTTACGGCTCCCACCATCTCTGACCTGACCGTGGCTCAGACGTCACGCGTAACGTCACGTAACGTTAGTAATATCTCCCCTCAGCAAAAGGATATAGCAGGAGAATGTATGCCTGTCTTATCAAACATATTCGTTATTGATCATAGTGCTGGACATATATCTATATGTATTGCCGAAAAAAAACAACGCTGACGTTTTGCCTTCTTTTTGACTCTCTGCGGTGAGGCTATTGGCAGTGTGCGTGCTGCTAAAGGTCGGCCTGGCATGACGACAAGTGCCGACAATAGCAATAATATTTGTACCTTCACCCCCCGCATACGAGAACTCCGCCGTTCCGTCGAAAATGGCGGCGAGCCACTGTACTGTCTGGCCCGCCGGTCGCTGTGTTCTACATATTAAATCAACAACTTCAGGTAGGCGGAATCATGCTCTTAATTGTGTGCATGCATGTTGCCAGCACCCCTTCCCTTTATTGCGGCTTCTTGCCCCAAGTTCCCAACCATTTCCGTACATACTTAACGAACCTGCGGACTAGTTGGCTGACTCCTCGGCTCCTCGCCTACCGCCCTTTGAAATCCGCCGTATTGATCCCGACACATCATACCTCCCGAGGCGGAGAGGTTAATGCAGGAACGATCGTAATACCACACTCTCTGTTTGCGGTACAAATTCGTTTTCTACCCCCTTTCCCGCCACCCTTTAGAAAGAAAATCATATTTATCTTGGAATGTATCAGAATACACCACGAATATGATATGGATGTGTGGAATTGTTGCTGCAATGACATAATTCATTTTTCACGAATGAGAACCCAATAATTTAGTGGTACCAGACAGGCAGGTATCGATGCGAGTATTTGTGCGTGCAGCCATTGATTCTACGAGTAAAGTAGTGCGCGCGGGGCGGACGATGATTATTACCGGTGTTAATGACGGCAGTGCAATAATGCATACCTCTATATTGGTAGCAACATGCGAATAACCGACCTTTCAGAAAACTGCATACATGCATCAGCCCGTAATCATATCGCACCCCTACGCAATAACAGATAATAAGAACCGTCAAGCATACTCTACGTCTGAGCATTAAACCACAAAGCCACCACACGCGAATGTGTGCTGTGCTGTACTGTTTGAGCCACGCGGCTCATCGCATTGCATCCGCCACATTGCTTCGACCCTCGCAACAGTACTTAAACAGTGTCGGCGGCGGGTACCAGCACGTGTCCCAACACAAAGATAGATGAGACAGGCGAGGCCGCTGTCGATGAGGCACCATGCACCAGCATAGCAGCATCATCTCGCCTATAACCGCCGCTGTCGACGAGGCACCATGCACCAGCATAGCCGCATCATCTCACCTGCAGCCGCCGCAGCTAGCCAACGGATGCCACCAATCCTTAACACCAGCCAGAAATTAATGCGAAATCGCATGGCTTGGTGATTTGGATACATTATCAGCTGATCTGCTGTCCTCAGCAAACAATCGTGGCGATGTGTAATGAGCCATTGCCGTTGGCTGATAAAAGTTGCGAATGCCGTGCAATATAGAACGGCAGCTGGGCCATGTCAGGGCCCCGGCGCGAGGGGTGGTTTTACGTACAAGGGTGGCCTCACGGGTCAGGCCAGACATGACATGACTCAGGGCGGAGCTGCCAGCATGCTGGCATGTCACGCCGCCACGCCAACAGATGCGGGCATGCTGCCACCACTCTGCATCTGGCCATCTGTCGGGTCCGTCAAGACAAGGCAACCCCGCCGCGCTGCCACTTTGTTCTCGTTCGCTGTGCTCCTCCTGGCCTCCCGTACCACCGACTGTCTTGCCAGCGCCCGCACTCTGCGGCTGCTACACTTTGTCCTGCCCCCCCTTGCCCGTGCTCGCCTCGTCCCACCAGACCACTACGTCTGACAGGTCGAGTGCGCCGGCCTTGCCCGAGCCCGGCATCTCCACCAGCGCCTCGGGCCGCGGCTGCCCGTCCCCACCACGCCTAGCGCTGGGAATGATCAGCTCCAGAGGCTGGAAATGGCTTGGCTCGATGACCAGGCCTGGGGGCGCCTGGCCATGCATGACAGGAGCCCCTGCAAACCAGGCCGGCTCCGGCAGCTCAGTCACAAGCAGTCAGGTTGGGTGCGTGCCCCTCCTCATGCTTCCTGGGCGCGCGCTGCACACCTTCAAAGTCGCCATCGTATTGCCGTTTGAGTTTGGTGTTGAAACACCAGACAACGTAGGCATGGTAGAGCGAGAAGAAGGTGAGCGGCGCGATGTACCACCACGGGATGTTGTAGATGCTTGGCCGCGTCATGCGGCAGAGGGCCCACAGTGCAAAGCGCAGCGCGGCAAGCGCTGCCAGAAAGAGCGTGGCGCGGGTGTACACGCCTGTGGTGTATGTGCGCAGTGCTCTCAGCTGTCAACCCGTCTCTGGACCAAGGGCGCATGCGTGCTTGCCACAAGCTAGAGCCGCGAGGGCGACGCACCTATTTTGAGCATGCCGCGATCCGTGTAGCTGAATATGGCATCAGAATCACTCAGGAGCACGCAGCCCAGTATGCCGACAGCAGCGGACATGACCTGAAATGCGAGGTCAAAGTAGTGGCAGCTGGTTTCAATCAGTTGGTCTAGTAGCACCACCAAGATGTTTCCGGCGCGCGTGGACCGGATCTCCTGATCGGGGAAGCTGCCTGCAAGGGGCATGGTAGCTGTCAGACGGGCTGGTGCAGATGCAGGAGGTTGGGGGTCAAGAGAGCAGGCGGGTAGCGGGCGTCATGGTGGCATACTGGAATCTGGGTTCAGGAGTAGCTGTACCGCGAAGAAGCATGCCACCCCGGAGATGGCTTGGAACACCGCTATGCCGACCACACCCGCCCTGTGCTCTCCGCACAAGGCCGCAGGGTCAGATAGACGGCGATACAGCTACAAGCTGCCAGCATTGCACTGCCCTGGTCTGGCCCTGGCTCTGAGTCCCATTTCCTGTAGGCTGGAAACTGAGACGCCGCGCGGATTTGTAAGCCCCGATTATTCCGCGGTTTCTCCACGCGCTGTCGGTGCGGACGAGGCGGCATGCGGAGCGTCACGCGCTTCTACTGCCGGGCGGGCGAAGCCGCGCGGGGGCGCGCACCGCAGGTCCACCATGTACGGCACGAAAATGTAGCAGTGCTGGGAGGTGGGGATGCAGCTGCGGCTGTCCTCCTCTACGTAGGACAGCAGGCGCGAGGCCTTGGCCTTGGCGCGGTTGATCCAGCCCATGCCGCTTGTTCAGAGCGTTCCGTAAATTGCCCCCGTGGCTGCAGTTGATCGGCACAGGAGCAGAAACCGGCGGCGGTGTGGTGGCATTATGGCTGCAGTCGTAACCCGCAAAGCGAGTGCCGAAACTGGTCACAGGCAGTAGGAGTAGCTACACGGCGGGAGGGCACACGCGCCGCTTCTGTTGAGGCGTTGCGTAATTGCGTCGCATCTCATCGCAGGATGACAGCAGAGCGCGCTGCTACTCGGCAGGGCAAGGAACTGGGTAATCGCGTTCCTTTCGCCTTGTAGTCGTTGGGTAAGAATCAGTAATACGGTCGTGAATATTGCGGATAATCAGCCGATACATTTGTGCAGTCTAATAGCAGCAGCTACAATGCAAGTACAAGATTACCGAAAGCATAACGGAAACGTTTATGATTCGGCACATAGTTTTCATCCTAGGTGACCTCGCGCGGTGATGGCCCTACTTCATCCGCGCCTGCGCTCGTCGTGTCGAGGCCCAACCGTCGTGTCGACTAACACTAACGCCCGCTACGGCCGCGGGTGTCGGACTGTGACTACGGAAACCAGATTCGCGTCGTCACTGGCCCGCCAATCGCCACCAGCAGCTCGCCCGAGGGCACCGCAGGCATCGCTGCTTGGACAGATGAAAACCCAGTAGTCGCAACACTCGACACGCAGCCATGGGGAACTGCTTCGGCTCAACCCGCGCGGTGGCGGGCGCTGAGGCGGCCGTGTTCGGTCGGTTTGACTCGCGAGAGCGGCTGCTGCACACCACCCCCGGAGGGGCGCAGGTGGAGGTGCAAGCGGCGTCGTGGGCGGCCCGCAGCCCCGCCGAAGACGCACACGTGGTAATCTTCTCGGGGGAGTGCGCATTCGTGGGCTTGTTTGACGGCGCGGCGCTGTCGCGTGGCCACGGAGCGGTCGATGCCGTCAGGCTGTGCAAGGCGGGTGCCCCACTCCCTCCCCCCTCCGTGCCCCGTTCCGGGACCGCCGGTAGCGACCTAACCGGTACCGGTACCTGCAGTTCCCACAAGTATAGGGATACCGTCCTGGTACCTACGGTACCGTGCTACATTTAGGTTTTTGGTTAGACGGATAGCGTCCAGAGAATGCACGGAAAGTACTGGGGAAGGAACAAGATTTATTCAGAACTCACCTTGTACGGTTGATGCATTAGCGACTAGCCCTTCGGGGTTCGAATGAGGCAATGGTCTACGGGATATGCCAGACCTACGACTGCAGTTGGCGCAAGAGGTCAAGTGCTGGGGCGGCTTCGGCCGACGTCCCGGGGCGAACTTTACTTTTACTTTTCACCTGGTATGGTGCTACACGGTAGGTCGCTACACGGTAGCCTGTCTATGTTGTGTATCAGCGATTTTACACCCCCTCTGGTAGCGCGCCTAGAACCCGAGCAATCCGAACAATCCATAGGCGCGAGCTAATAGCTTTCTTGGTTGGGTGTTGCGCGGACGTCATGGCACGAATAAAATCTACCTGTATAGGCGATCGTAGACGTCGCTACTGATACGGTCTAATGCTTACTTGTAATCCTTGTCACAACTATGGCGGACTACAGGCACCAGCATCCCATACCTTGTATCTGAGATATAAATAAGGAGTGAAGCCTGATGTATCGTCCAGACAATATAATAACTGGCGGCGAATGTTAGAGGCACCGGGTTTTCCTCATACTGAATCCTTGTTACACTGAATCAACCATGGAACAATCAACCCGTATTTGGGTAGGAGGCATCCAGGCTTTGAGGACTGAGGAACGATGACAGACCACAGTCAGAAAATTGTCACAGTACGTGGCGACTAACCCCCAACATGGACACTGCCGGCAGGCGGAGGCGTGGCCGCTGTTCAAGTCCTCCCTGGAGGAAAGCGGGGGCAGCGCACGCCTCGCACTGGCGGCCACTTTCGACCGGCTGGAGGAACGTTTCTTTGATAGCGCGCACGACAACACGGTCAGCGCCGAGTGTCACGCCATGCCACCTTTTCCTGCCAGCGCTGGCGAGGGAGGGCATGAGGGATGCCCGGTCTCACGAATGCCGCCGACTCCCCTAACACACCAGGTAAAAGCGTACACGGGGGCCTCGGTGACACTGGTGTGGATAAACCTCGCGCTGGGCAGAGCGTGGGTGGCAAGCCACGGGGGCTGCCTCGCCGTGCAGGGCGTGTGGGAAGGTATGAATACACGCCGCTGTCAATACTATTCATCCCCACCCAGCGCGCCAGAGCTGTCGCCGCCTTCTCGCGCAAGCGGCACGCTCATCGCGTGCTTTGCGACCAGGTGCGCTCTCTGGACAGTACATCGCCGGAACGACGCTTCCCGGAGCCGACAACGAGAGCCGGTACGGGCAGCGTTCGCATCGTCGCCTGCCTGCCACCGATGTATGGATGCTGCTGATCCCCGACCCTGTCCCGCAATGAGACGAGATCATGCGCGCGCGCGTGCGCCACTGCGGCATATACCACGCCGTAAATGTTACTCTTGCCGTAGCCACGCTATGCCACGCCGGAGCTCCGGGCTAAGTCGCACATTGTATTACGTTTGTCCAACCAGCCTCGCAGAGGTGATACGAGACCCAGCGACTGTCGAGAATCAGGCCCTCGTCCCCGGATTGGATGTCTCTCGCGCTCTTGGCCTGGGCGCCCTCAAGCGGGAAGAGCTCGCAGGTTTCCCCCCTAAATAATGATACATGGTTTTCCTCCGAGCCGGTTGGGGGGGGGGCGGGGGGGGGGGGGGGGGGGGGGCTGCAGATGTGACAGTGCCTGGCGCCATCGTGTGAGCGGCAAGTCATGACCACGGGTGTCTGTGGCCTGCAGCATGGCACCGCCGCTCCGGGGGGAGCCCGCTGTCCGGCCCAAGCATGCCCCGCCTCCCGCACGCCCCCATCATCCAGGAGGTCACCGTGTCGCTAGAAGAAAATCCGCTGATCGTCGGGAGCGGCGGCCTCTGGGGGCTGCTATCTCCTACGTCCGCTCTGGCCTGGTGCTACTCGCGGCAAGGGATGCCCCCGCGCGCTACGCCGGCACAGGGGTCCGACACGGAGCCCACCGCGCCTGGTGGCCCTGCAATGGGCACCGCTGACAGCCTGCTCCTGCACGCTCTGAGCCGCGCCGCAAGCAAGCTGCCGCCCACTCGCGGGCGGAAGTACCCATCCGTGGACGACATGGAGCGGGTGGCGTGCGCGGCGGCCGCAAGGGAGGCCGAGCCGCACGCGGGTGGCATCTGCGGCGCAAAGGCTCCGAAACCACCGGCGCTCACCCGCCTCCACTTTCACGACGACCTCACCTGCCTGGTCGTGTCGGCAAAGCAGCCGCGCGAGCGCATGCGGCCCGAGGACATGCCGGTCGGGCATCGCACCCACACGCACGCTCCCCGCGTCCGCGGCTGGGAGCTGTGCCAGGCGCTGTACCGCTTCCACACGATGAGGAGGTAGGCGCCCCTGTATTCACCCCTGATCTGCCAGCACTTGCCTCTGTGCCGGCCCATACCATAACCACACTCAAGGCATCTCAGGGAAATCTATAGAAATGTATTCTGGAAACATATCATAGTTTAATACAACAGAAAGTTTCACAGGGTTTCCAACTTGAGGCTGCTCCAGAACGATGCATAATTTGGTACCGGGGAAATGGTGGCATAGCAATGACTGATGCGTTCCTGTGGGCGGCGCCTCCAGGAAAGCGCTGCTGCACAAGTGGTTTGGTGCGATTGAGGCGGCGTGCTCGCAGCACCGGAAGCTGGCGCTGGAAAGGGCGAAGAAGGCGGAGGTGGATGCGTGGGTGACGGAGCGCCGCGCGATTCAGGTTGATGCCACGTCGGGCGCTGTGCGGCAGATCGCTGTGGATGTGTAGCGAGTGGCGCCGCCGCATTCCCTAGTACATCTACCGCATCTGCGTCATACCCGCCCATATTCCCCCTCGCCAGGCACAGGTTGCCACCGGCGCTGCTTATTCGTTACAATGTGCTCACCATTTTCCTGATGAAATGTCACGGATTCAACGTCGCCTGTATTGTGCGCCGCCATGGTGTGCAGCGAACCCCTCCTGGCTCCCGGCAGCAACATGCTCTCCCGACCCCCACCCAGCATCAGCCAGCAGCCCGCGACAATCTCCACGACCCGCTCCTCAAAACGGTTCCAGCCACAGACGCTCGGGAGTAAATATATCATCACGCGTATCGTATAAGTACAGTATGTATCGTAGCAGCTGTTTGACATCTGGACAAGTGTGTACACGTACTCTCAAGATTGTAGGGCGCGTGCTCGTTCTTATCAGAGCACTGCGGATAAGAGCCCGCCCAACCTGCAAGAGGTCCAATGTGGACAAAACTATAACGGAAATATAGCGAACGTTCTTATTATCGGTTGCATGCTAGCAGCTCAATTTAAGGCTCAATTTGTAGTGAGGGTTGTGATAGGTGCGTCGGAGTGCGTGGAGGTGCAGGGCAACATCAAGACTTGCTTCTTTGCAGTACTGACGCCCAACTGCGCTGCAACGAATGGGATGCCCGAGATCCTGCTGGCTGGACGGGCACTTCCCAATAAGGGGCACGTGCATCCACCGATCGCTTTCAGTGCTTAATTCATATCTTATATAGGACTCCCAAATTGTCGATAATAGGCGTCTCCCAGAAAGTGGAGGTGGCAGCTATGTGGCATCTACGGTGGCATCCGGCGAGCCAAGCATCTGTGCGCTACACACAGCAATGATTCGTTTGTCCGTCAATAATCCTGACCGGGGGCGCGGGCGGATGGGCGCAAGGGAAAGTGCAGCCGCCGCAGGTCCCCATCACCGCCAGATTCGCCGCTGCCCAGAAAGTCGCCGTGCCCGGCAAGGGTGAGGCTGCCAGGGCGGGCCTCCAGCACGGCGTACGGCCCCGGCAGGCCGGGCTCGGCCAGCAGCGGGCTCCGCAGCGCCAGGTGGTGCAGCCCGGTGGCGGGGTCGCTGAACGCGCCGCCCTCGTGCTGGTGGCCGCTGACGACAGCCGCCACGGTGCCGCCGCCCGCGGCCTCCAGCACGCCCAGCACCTCCTGGTAGTTCCACAGCAGCGTGCGGCCGCTGGATGCCCCGGGGTGCACGATCAGGTGGGTGAGCACGACGACGCGCTGCCCGGCCGCCGCAGCCTCTGCGTGCGCGAATACAGATCAAGTCAGACGGGGCATAAACAATAAACGACTCCGCAAATCCGTTACATACTTGCGCGTGGGTGGCAACTATTCATTTCATAATAATGAAAATATCATTATGAAATTCGCCACCCGTTCAGCGTGGTGCGAGTACAGGAAGACACCGCTTGCAACTATGATTATGACTCGAGTACTACCGGTACTACCAGGACGATATATTATCCCTACAAGTACCTCCTTTCCGCATTGCTGTCTGTACTTGCAGCTAAGCCCCGTGCTGAGCTCTCACCGGCGAATCGTCAAGTGGTGCATTATACATGGCTGCATATAAAGACCGCGCCCTGCGCTGTGAGCACACGTTTCTGGTCCTCGAGTCAGTGCCGGTACAGACAGGATGCGTGCGGCAGGCTGCCATCGCTAGAGGTTGCCGCCGCGGCAATGACAACATTGCGAATAAGAATCCCCTCCGCCTGCTACAGGGCATATCTAGAGGAAACTACAGCGGGGCCGAGTGTCCTGATGAGTGGTTTTCAGGGGTAAAATACGTGAAAATGGGCGAGTCAGCAGCCGTAACGGGTAGCAATTCATCACAGTTGGCACAGATTGGCATTGGGTATTCCACAGCATCGATGCACATTTAACGCTGTCAGACCCCCCCCCCCCCCTCCCGCCCCGCCCTTATCAGAAAGAATGCCCCGCACACATCTAGAAACCCGCACCCCTTTGAATCAGGCGTTGTGGAGCATGTGGGGACGTCCACTCACCGCGCAGCTCTTGTCGGAGCCACTGCAGCTGCTTGGCCCCGATGCCGCCGTTGAAGGGCACCCAGCGCTGCGCTGCGCCCTCCAGGCCCTTGAAGTACGGGAAGCCGCCGGACATGCGCTCGGTGCGCAGCACCTCCGGGTGCGCCGCCACGTACTCGGCCACGTTGGGGTTGTGCTTCCCCAGCTGCGCCAGTGCGCCCGCGTCCAGCCCCTGCCCGCGCCCCTCGCCGTAGATGCTCACGTCATAGGAGTCCTGGGTAGGCAGGGGGGGGATGTCAGTGTAAATTGGGGCAGATGCAGCACGTGTGTTTGCCCAAGGCTTTCCTGAGCAAGTGGGTAGAGCCTTTACCAGAACGACCGCCCTCCACGCGGGGTGCGGGCTGAAGCTGTGAAAGAGTTGCCCGCCGCCGCCGGCGCAGCAGAATGGCAGCTCAATTCCCTCGCAGCGCACGCCGAGCCGCAGCTGCGCCCGCGTGAAGTTGTACCTGCGCGCAGGCATGGGGGGCAGAGGGACGGAGCGCAAGGCCGCGGGGTCTCAGCCAGCAGCCAGTAGGGCCTGCGGGCTTGCGGCGGTGCGTGCCTGTGCTGCGGACGCGGATGTGGCTGCGGGCGGCGCACATCTCATGGTTGCCGATGGTGAAGAGCCAGGGGCGGCACGAGGCGCCGTCCAGGACACGCAGCACGGCTGCCAGCGCGGCGAGGCCGACGCTCTCGGGGAGAGGCGCGTCCGCGTCCAGGTCGAACGCGTTCTTGTGGTCGATGATGTCGCCGTTGTGGAGCAGAAACGCCAATGGGGACTGTTGGCGACGGGAGGAGCAGCCATGGTACTTGAGATGCTCGATACTATCACCAGAGAAAATAGAAGGAAGATAGTGAGCGTTTTAAAGCTTCAGAATGCAAAGCTACTGGTAGGTCTCAAAATTCAACGTGGGTACTCTTAGGCGCGATATATATGTAAGATATAAAGCTCCTCACTGTATCTTGAAATACTTGAATATGACAACTTGTGCGACCAGTGATGCGAAGCCTCCATATAGGCGCCCACTGTCCTTAGGGCGTCAGGGAGCCCGACTGGCATACGCCTGCTTGTTCCGCCAATGTGCTAGACGGCACTCCTGCCATTTCCCCATCCAGACGTTGGTACGCACCTCCGCGTGCTGCGCGTTGAAGAAGTCCACCGCGCGCCGCGCCGTGTCCAGCGCGCCGCGGTACCGCCGCCACTGCGTGCCGCTCAAGTTGCCCACGTCATCCACGTCCGCGTACTGGATGTCGGCGATGAGGCCGCAACGGAACTGCGCAGTTGTCTGCGCCGCGTTCGGTGGGGCGAGCGGCGACATTCAGACGAGGCGGTCGCACGTCATATGGCCCCGTAGTCGGGATGAATTGGGGTGTTCCCTATGGCGCTGGGCGGAAACCGAAGGCTGCTGAATGCAACTGTCCGCGAGATCAGCAGAGAGGTGTGCTGTTTCCGGGGATGCGGGCATCCGTCAGAACTAGCGACTATGGCAGTCTGTGATACCAAGAAGGGCGCGGGAGACGGGTGGCCCAGCCCAGGGTGGCCCTGCAGAAGCAATCCTTCATTCGACACGGGTCCCGGGCACCGATGTGGGGTAACGGAGCCGCCGAGTTTCGTGCAATTCGCTGCTGCTGATGGCGGAATAACAGCGACGAAACAATCCATAGTTAGCGCCGCGACCCGATCATCATGCTGCTGCTCATGAATCATGATGACATAAGGATTGATCCTTAAATACATCAAGGATTAATGATGGTTTATTCCTGATCGCCCTACCTGTGCAGCTCTAGCTCACGTAACTATACCTGTACTATTTAAAAAAAAAAATGCTGCTGCTGTACCCATAGTGGAGCGCACGTATCGAAGTATCTCATAGCAGTCATATATCTCTAGGCTGTCATGGCGGTTCCCGCCTCTTGTGGCCCGTAGCTGGATTTTCTTCTGGATTTCTGCGTGGATTTCTTGAATTTTGCAGCTAGCACATGTACGTAATAATCCTTTAAGGCAGCCGCGCCGATGAAATCGTCGGCGGGCGGGTAGTAGTCGACGACGTACCTAGCAGAGGGCAGTTTCGACCCGCCTGTGCTGACACGAGCGAGTTAGTTACGTATCACCCTAAACCTCGACGGGATCTGGCCCCGGAGGGACACCGCCCAAGCCCCGGTTTCACGGCGTTACATTGAAAGCGTCGACCAGAATAGGTGCGGGGCGGCCGGTTCGCTTAGGGGTGGCCGGCCACTGGCGGCGAGGATGTCGGCCGCTAAGGTGGTGGTCGTGACGGGCGCCTCCTCTGGTATTGGGGCGGAGCTGGCACGCGTCCTCACGACTCGGGGGCACCACGTCGTTATGGCCGCTCGGCATCCCGACAGGCTGCGGCAGGTGTGCCGGCGCTCATGCCGTGTATGCATTCCAGCGGGGAGCCCGCCTTCTTGCCCGTGCCCCACCGCAGTCCCGGCCGCCTGAGGGTGTGAAATCAGCTTGCGGCAATCCCATCACTGTCTGCAGGCGGCGATGAGCTGCCCCGGCCCTGGCGAGACGCTCCCAGTGGAAGCTGACATCACCAAGCGGGAGAGTCACGCCATGTTGCTTGCCAAGGCGATAGCCTGGAAAGGTTGGGACACCCTCCGCTGGTAACCCCAGGTAGCTGCAAGTTCATGATGTCGACACACCGAACCGTAGCAGCACTTGGAGTTCATGACATCTAGCTACTAACCGCTACACCCAGCGCGAATTCCAGTCCTTCAGGGCGCTTCATTCGCCTATCTCTATCTGGGATAGAATGCTCATATCCCAATGGCGGATGCCAGGGGACGGACTGAGCGTGTGGTGTTGGGGATGCGTTGAGACCTGCGATGTCTCGATCCGCAGGCCGCTGTGATGCGTGGGTCAACAATGCAGGCTCCGGCATCAGCCGGCCGGTGCTGGAGCTGACGGACGACGACCTGGACGCCATGTTTGCGGTCAACACCCGCGCGCCGCTGTACGCGATGCAGGCGGTGCTGCCGCACTTCAAGGCTGCGGGCGGCGGCCACCTCGTCAATGTGTCCTCGCTGCTGGGCCGGCTGCCGGCCTCCAGCGCGCGCGCCGCGTACTCAGCTGCCAAAGCAGCGTTGAACTCGCTAACTATCAACGCCAGGTGAGGGAGGCGGCGTCCTACAAGTCTCTCCGCTTGCAAAGGACTGGGAGCCGGAATGAACCGGCCCGCCGCCATTGGATCCAGTCTCTTCCCCGGCATGCTGTCTCTTTTCCAGCTTATCGTAACCACGCTTTTGGTTCCCCATAAATCAATCTTTTTGAGAACCCCCCCCCCCCTCTCCCCCCCGCGCGCGCGCGTGCGCTCCCCGTCCGGACAGAGAGAGAGAATTGCATTTATCGCGAATTGTGCCAGAATACCCCATTAAAACGTGAAATTCGATGGATTATTGGATATCCCAACGCAATGTTGCATGCCAATTCATTCCCTGTTGTGACCCTGGAATCCAATTTACTGTTACCAGTATGATGTCATGGTACCACGGCATGTTATCCCACTATGACCCGAGCATCCCTTGCTGTACCGGAATAACGCAATGGAGCCTTATCGCCACCGCTGATGTGTACACGTGTATCGGCCGGGCGACGCAGAGTGGACCTGAAGAATGAGGGCTGCGGCAACGTGCATGTCACGCTGTTCAGCCCCGGGGCGGTGAGAGCTGGCCCCCCCCACCCCCCACCCCCCCCCCCCCTCCACCCCCCCCCCCCCCCCCCCCCCCCCCCTCTCCGGCCTCACCCATATCTCCCTCACATGGGCATTGTTTCGTATACACTATCGAAATTTGAATTGAAGTTTGTTACAACTGAATCAAGATCCTTCTCTTTACGAGCTGTCTCTGCCCAGCATCAGGGAAGGGCCCGCCCCTGGCGATCCCGCATGGGGGATCCACTTATTCAAGCGCGTAGGGTGGGCCTTCTGTGGGCCACGTCGTCTACACTAAAAACGTCTGCCACACCTTCGTGTTGATGGCATGGTACAGTGAGCGCAAACACCCCTCTTGTTCGATACCGCAGAGTTATCATCCGTCCGCGGGCCTACAACAACACTGTCAATTCTTTCGCAGCTGCACGTCGGGAGCTTCGTGTATTATTTATTTGTGGTGATTTCTTGCTTGTTGCACCGGTATGATTGTGCTTTACTCGTCTGCGCAATAGGGCGGGTGGGGCGTCAAGAACGCCATTGATCCGCGGACTGTTTCCGTGTGTACGGTATTCACATGTATTAAATGTTGAATGATGAAAACGTATTACATTAATATTCTTGCTGGCCTTCCGAGGGCTGCATGCTACGGCTAAGACCGACCTATGCGGGTTTACGCAACCGGGTCGTAAGATGGCTGGCGTGTGCAGTTGGAAGACTGCTAGGAATATAGTTATAACAAATTTCAAATTTCAAATTACATAGTGCAGCAATCCGTATCAGATGTACAAGGATAAGCTCCATGATCTCAAGGTTGCTCCACCCCTGTCAGTATTTCACCCCCCCCCCCCCCCCCCCACCCCTGGTCATCTTCTTATGCAAAACAACTACCGATTGTCCATTATATTTAGTAATGAGTGCATTGCTATAGTAACATATGCCGTAGCGCCTGCCATATCCGCGGGCGCACGATGGCCGAGACAGCCCAAGACCTACCTGATAATCTAGGTTTTCAGCTAGGATTTCATACCCTGGTGGCGAGCCCAGATAGGGCACCCGACCATCTAGGCTTTCATACCCTAGTCCCCGCCCTGAGCAGGGCACAGGCAGACCTACAACCAAGCCCTTGCTGAAGTTCGTAGAGAAGTGTATCTTTACTGGCGAGGTGTACAATGTGGCGGCGGCATCACAATGTCGCCGCAAGACCCATGCGGGGCGGCGACATCATGGTGTTGCACAATCCTGAGGAGGCACATACAGTGGTCCTAGGTAGCACCTAGAGGTGGGGGCTCCACGGAGGACGACCTACAGAAGTCAAAGTACTGTACTGCTGCTGATACGGGGCAAGACCGACATTGTAGCCCCAGCTAAGTAGCGGTATAGCAGCTAATGAGAATAGTATCAGACGGCACATATCACATGAACTGTGTATCACTGCCATAACGGCATCCTGTTCCCCTGTAAAGCGTATCTCTACCCCACCCCACCCCCCTGTCGCGCAGGTGGCCACCGACTTTGGGCTCAACGCGATGCACGGCGGATTGGACACCCGCACGCTCCCCAGCTGCCAGCCGGTGGCGGAGGTGGCCGCCGGCCTTACGGATGTGCTCGAGGCGCCGGCCGCGGATGTGTACAGCCGACCGGGCTACCGCGCCACGGTGGCGCAGTACTACGCCGCGGAGGACGTGGCGGAGTTGGAGGCGCAGCCGCCGTTCCGGCCTAGGCAGTGAGCCATCCGGGCAACAAGTGGGGCTCCGGAAGGGGGGGGGGGGGGGGGGGAGGGGGAGAATAACAAGTGGAGGACATTGCACCTCCGCGATCCCGCAACCTCTATGGCAATAACCATTTGCATAAGGGGCGCTTGCAAAGAAACCGTGAAATAGTAGAACGAAAACCAGTGACGTTTCTACGATTTACGACCTGATTCACTGCGCTTCAGCATGACGTCGAATAGGGGCCATCATGTAATGATACGTATTGCCCGGATATAGCAGGGGCTAATAGCGTTGTCAGAATGATGATGAACACGGAGACACCGTCGATTCCTGCTGCAACCAACACGCTCCCGTGTATGATGTCATTTATGTAAGATTTATTTTCGCCATCCATGAGACACTCTTAGCCGGGCATCGCATCGGTACGCGGGTCCACCCCAGCCACAGGGTTTTAATATTGAGGAACGCTTATGCCCAAATGCTCCAAAAAATGGGTGAGCTGATGGGGGACCTCGCGGCAATGTGCCCATGCGGGAGAGATGTGCAGCGTGTATGAGCCAGCCGGCTCATTGTGGGAGTCTGGGAGGTGCGGCGATCAATCCTGAGAATACTGAGCGCTTACTTACTGACGTTAGACCCCTATTTGAGTATATGCCCCCCCCCCCTCCCCCTCACCCATTCTTGCCAGCGTTGTAACGGCACAATGGGAGGCCGGCGGCGTTGCGCTGCCCGGCCCCATCTCATCCTCCGCTGCGGGGACAGGCCTAGCCTAGCCAATTGCCAACCCACGCGGGGGTAGCGCCGGGCTGTGGCATGTGGCATGTGCTGGGGACATCTGCCACTGGCTGCGCGCCATGCCAAACCTCCACAGCAACAGGCCGCCGCGTTCACCTGGGGGTAGCCCATCACGCCAGGCATGTGCTCATCAGGCCGGCAGCGGGTCGGCGCGCAGCCGCCCGCCCGCCGCAGCGGCCTTCTGGCGCAGCGCCTCGGCGGGGTCGATGTCGTGGGTGGGCGCGTCCGGCAACGCCTCCGCCCCCGCGGCCTCCGCCTCCTCCGCGCCTGCCACCGGCGCCGCGGGCACCTCCGGCAGCTCCTCGGCAAACACCGCCCGCTCCAGCGCCTCCAGCTCTGCCACCACCTCCGCCTCGTCCTCCCCCACCCAGCTCTCGCCCATGATCGCGCCCAGCTGCGCCTCGTACTCGCGCGCCTCCGCCGTGTCCGCCGCCAGCGCCTCCACCTCCGCCAGGCTCAGCGAGGCTTGTGCGCTCTGCGAGGCAGAGGGGCCAAGCAGGACGCAGCCACCTCAAGAGGCGATGGATGGCTGCAACTGCGGAGAGGGATAGCGGATGATGGCGATGAAAGGGACGGGGAGGGGAGAGGGGGGGGGGGGGGCATGCCTTGAGTGCGTCGGCACCCGCGCGCAGCGTGTCGAACAGCGCCTTGGTCTCGCGTGTGGTCTCGATGCCCACCAGCTGCTCCTCCACCCGCATGAGGTACGTGTCGATGGCGTCCATCTGCCCCTCCTGCAGCTTCACCTTCTTCAACGCCAGCAGCGCGCGCCCCTTGCGCTGCGCCGCGAGCAGCTCCCGCACCGCGGCGCGCTCGCGCTCGTTGAGCGCCTCCAGCCGGCCGCGCTGGTCGTTCAGCTTGCGCCGCTGCGTCTTAAGGTTCAGGATGGCGCGGTCCAGCTCCGTGATCTCGCCGCCCTTTTTGCTGCCGCTCTTCTTGCTGCTGAAGTTGCCCATCGCGCCCCTGATGCCGCAGTCGCACGCATTACCTCAGCCCAGCCCAGCCCAGCCGCCATTCACCCAGCCCCCTCCCTGAATGGGAGCATGGTAGGCGAAGTTTTGGGCGCGTCGCGGCTCGGCCTCGACGCCCGACGAGTCCGTCCAGCGCAGTCACCACGCAGCGCCTCCCCGCCAGCCCCCGAGCTTGTGCGCGACAGAGCGGTGGGTGCGACAATCCCCGCTCTTACACCGCTACCCCCCTCCCCCCATCCCAACATCCCGCGATGCCGCTGCCCCGACACCTCGCGAGGTCTCGCAGGTATGGTGCAATTTAACGACGGGGCGCCAAAATTTCGGCCCAATCGGTATACAGTACTCACTTGCGCCGCTGACGGTCTGGCAGACGTGTTCCCGATATAGGAGGATGTACCTCCCAGGGACCTGGGCCCTCCGTGTCACACTGACGGCGTTGATTGCTCGAGCCGACCCGGAGTGGGAGCCCCGCACGAGGTCGGACAGGGTAAGCTGCGGTGATACTGATGAGGGCGTGGGATACACGGGTGAAAAGGTGTGCGGGGAGGGGGGGGGGGGTGTAGCGGGGGGGGGGGGGGGGGGGGGGTAAAGCGACGTGTTAGTTCGGCGGACCCTGGCGGGCGGGCTACTAAGGCGATTTATCATTAATATGCCTAATCCTTACTGTAGCTCACGTAACTAATTTCATAAATCATTATGCACTTAGGCAAGGTGAAGGAGCAGCAGAGCAATATCGCAATGTCGATTAGGGTCTAGGCCCAAACCCATCAGTAGTAAGGGCGGGCGGCGGTACGGATTGAGCGGCCAGTACTAAAAATCAGTATTCTACCGCCAGTACTAATAGTTCTTACTTACATGCGTAGCAGTACAGTACGGACGTACGGCACCCGTTCAAATCTGTTGGAACGCGTTCCATGTAAATAATGCCGCACTCGCGACCTACGCTGGGACACGCCCAGGGCTGCTGAGCTGCGACTGTCGCACAAAGGGTATCACAGCCGCCCAGGGCCTTTCCTTAGGGCCTAGGGCAGGGGATCGGGGTCGGGCACCGGTTCCCGGCGATGGCCAACAGATGTGCCGGAGAAAAAGGGGGTGAAGCGCGGCGGGGGTTCGCCGATCGTCGCGCGACCTCGTAACCTACGCTGACCAACGGCCCGCCCCGCATCGGCCAGCGATTCAGTCATCGCGGGCACCGCGGCGGCTTGCCGCGGGGACGCTATCGTCTCGAGGGCCTACTGTGTGTATCACAGCTGCAATTTTTGATCGTGGGGGGAGCAGGCGGGCCGGGATCGCCGTGTCGCCGGTCTGCCTACCGCTCCGCGAAAGCGGGGTATTTTACCTACGCTGGGTCGACCCGACTTCGGGCCCATAATATCACCGACCCATAACGTACTCGTAGAAATACTACTAGTAATTACCAGCATTGGAATTATATACAAGAAATAGAGCTGCGCCGGGCTCATCGCGGGCGCGTTCCGCCGCTCGCCTGCGCCACCACAGTCCGCGGTCGTCGTACCTCCGCCAAGCACGATCATCACCAGCACCAGCGAACACCAGCAGCTAACACCACCACGACGCCCCGCCCATATATGCCCAGCGAAGCCCTAGAGCGATTTGTGCTGCAGAACAGTGAGGGCTGATCAGTCTACTCGGTTGAAAGCGGCGCAGCAAGGCGGGGGACGTCTGCCGCCCCGTTGGGCCGCCGAGTGGCCACCAACCGCCGTTTCGAATCTGCTGCCGCGCTGACCAGCGTGCCACGTGACTGAGCGAGGCGGCCCGCGGCTTCCGGGCTGGCCGATGTCGAGCGCTTGCTAGCCTGTCTGGTGCGTTGGGGCTTGGAGTGGGTCTGGGCCGCGGCGGAGTCGGCGGCGGGGCGCGCGTCGGGCGGCTGCGGCGCAAGGGAGGGGGCTGGCGGGGGAGACGGCGGGGCAGCCATGGGGCGACCCCTACCGCAAGCTGCTGGCGCGCCCGACGGGCCCGCTGGTCAGCGGCACGCTGCACCGATGCCTGGAGCTGGGGGAGGCGCCGATGAGGGCGACAACGCGGCGGGCGCGCGGCGAAGGTGCGTTGATGCTGCCCCGTTGATAGCTGTGGGGGCTGTCTCGCCTTGCCAGGGGAGGGCCAGAGGGTCTTATACCCCCAGCCCTGAGACGGGGTTTGTGCATGAGGGCAGTCCCCGCCACCGGGTGAGCATGGTGTGGGGCTGGCAGGTCATGGGCTGAGCCCCCCCGCCCTTCTGATCTCTCCCTCCTTGCGCTGGCTGGCGCAGGGATAGCGACAGGGCGCCGGCGACGTCTAGGAAGCCGCCGACAACCTCTAGGAAGCCGGCAAAGGGATCGTCCAAAAAGCGGAAACCGGCGCGTAAGGCGAAGGAAGGGGAGGTGAGCATGCCTGCCGAGCCGACGACATGGGGGGAGGGGGGGACATGAGGCCCCATAGCAGGGAGGGAGGCTGAGCGCATGGGTGGGCTGTGGGGTGTCCCGGCAGGCCGGAGGTGTCGCTGCGGGAGCTAGTGGATGCGGGCGTGCTGGTCCCGGGCTCCCGCAACCTGTCCATCGCCCTCAACGGCTCCTCCTTCAATGCCAGCCTGCTGGAGAACGGCGCCATCAGCTATGGAGGTCGGCGGATCCCTCCCCCCCCCCCCCCCCCCCCCCCACCGGCCACCTCCCCTCCTTCCCTTCCTCCTCTTTACCCATTATCACTCAGATTCAATTACATGGCGCGGCTGGAGTCTAAATCACACAGGCATGCGCAGCAAACATTCCCGCATGGTATGGGGAAAGTATACCGCATGTATGGGGGGGCGGTGGATTGGATGTGGATGCCCGTGAATGGATGGCCGTCCGCGTTGTTGCCGCCCATCACTGCCCCGCAGGCAAAGAGCTTCTCCACGCTGACCGCCTTCACCTCGCACGTCAGCAAGCGGCGGCCGCCGGGCTGGACGGGCGAGGAGGAGGACGAGGGCGAGCTGGACGGCTGGGAGCTGGTCCGCTACCAGAACGCGCGCACGCTGCGCGAGGGTGCAGGAGGGAGTACCTGGCGGGGATGGTGGAGGCGTCGCCGTCCAGGGAGGAGGGGGTGGGCGAGGAGGAGGCCCAGCTCTGGGTGCGGAGGCCAGCCTCCTTCCCTACCGTCACACTCAAATCGAGCTCACGTGGCTGCCCATCAAAGGGGCGGGGGGTCCTCCGTACTGACTGCACCCCGTGCATCTTTCGTGTGTGGGCAGATCTTCTGCGACGGCTGCGAGACGTGGCGGGTGGTGCCGGACGAGGAGTGGGACGCGCTGCAGGCGGCGGACCAGGAGCATGGTACTGCCAGGTGCGCCGCGCCGCGACGTGCCTTCGGCGGGCGCCGCTGCTGCTGGCCCCTGATCCCTTGCACTGCAAGGAAACGCCATCCTTGTGGCGTCCGCATGTGTAGGTGGGGGGAATGCAAAAATTATTGGCCTCCTCTCTCTCTCTGGCAGACACACAGACACACAGACACACACATGCGCGCGCATTGCGAATGTCTCATTTTGCCGGCTGCCCCCCTGCCTCCGCCGCGCGTCCCCCGTAGGAAGCCACGTGGACGTTACCAGCATGGTGCCCCTTCACCAGGGCATGCAATCGCCGCAAGCCCAGGCGCTAGGCGACCAGCCGGCGGTGGACCCCCCCCCGCCCTCCCCCCCCCCCCCCCCCCCCTGGCAGCATAGCCCTGGACGCAGCCGCCCAATCAGCCAGTAGTCCACCCGGCCGGCGCACTGCTCGCGCGTACCTATGTGAACTCCCGGATTCTTCGCGCAGTCTACGCCGCCCTGCTCCATGTCAAGAGGAGAAAGGGGGAGGGGACGGCCATCAAGGCGGCATCGGCCGGCAGTCAGCGGATGGACAGTCAGTAAGTGGCAGCTAATTGCGGGCCCTAAGAGCAACCCGGCCTGGGGCGGCGGCGACAACGAGTCCGCAAAAGTTGCAAATCGAATTCAATGACAGTCTCATGCCATTTTCGGGATAGGTGGCCCTAGCTCGAGGCCACGGTGACCTGGGTTGTTTCAGCGGAAATCAAGGACTGCTCCCCCCCATCCCCCCCCCCCCCCCCCCCCCCCCCCCCCACCCCACCCTTTCTCCATGTCACGTGACCAGTCCCTGTTTGTTTTGGACGGTAGCATATCGATTTTGGCGGTTTTAAAATTCGGGCGATAACAAGCCAGCATCGCATCGGGCGATATTAACGAGCCCGATTCGTTAGCAGAATGGGGCTGCCCCATCTCGAATTTTTTCGGGCGGGCCGACACCCACACGGCTGGGGTTGAGCTTTCGTGGTCAGTGCCGAGACGGAAATAAATAAAATGTTTTGTTAGCTAGTGAAATAAGATTATAAGCTTATGAAGCATATATGACTAGTCGTCGTCTAGCACTTGCCTCTATGGAGATGGCACGGTACAGTGCGGTTCTCGCATAGTGGTACTCGGTGCACTCATATATACGGAAGCCGACCCGATGACTATAAAAACCTGTTTTAAATTTTGCTCTCGGAAAAAGGGTGCTAGCGACTGTTCTTAATTCTCGTTATGATGTCGTGATGTATTCGTCTTACAGTGACCAATAATGGCATAGCGCGTTACTTTTTTTTTGGTTCGTCTCGTCGGATCGCCAGCAGCATATCGGAGAGGCTTTGCATGGTGGCGAGTACTGTGTTGATGAACCCCGGACGATATAAGTGCGTGCACACTTTGCAT